>NW_019379489.1:0-38198 GCF_000648655.2 Copidosoma floridanum | reverse complement strand
AAAAAAAATAAAAGAAAACGATGGGGTGATAAAAAATAAGTAACAATAATACAGTTTTAATTGAGTATGATAGTAGAAAAAATGCGTAATGGCTTAATTAGAGATAGTTGGTATGTTACGCAGAAATGGTAACATAGATTTAAAAATACAAGCAGCGATACGGAGTTACGAAGGTTTCACGATAAGAAACAATGATAAAGCATAAACACAGACATCAATTAGATATGCGACATAGATATAATGCCGGTAACAAAAAAAATAGATAGCTTGACAGAAATTAATAGAGAGAGATAAAGATAGATATATGTTTTTAGTGAGAGTTACTTTAGAATAATACATGATTGTAAGGGTATAATGTTTTGATTTTGTTTCTTTTGCTTTTGGCCCAATTAGAATTTTTTATGGTTTTTTTTTTAATTTATTTATTTTTTTTTTAAACGTCGGCCATTGCGCACAGTCGCGCTTTAATTACGGCGTGTTATTGAAGTATTTATCTTGTACCTGATGTTGTGTGTATATGGTGTGCCGAGCAGTGTGTGTGTGTTTTTTTATACCCCCTGGTGCATGTACGCGTAGGTATGTATATGTATATGCGCCAAGAGTTTTAGCTGCGCCATCGTCTTTTTGGGCTCACCTGCATTCTCGAGTCTTGTTGCGGGAAATTAATTGCACGTTATATATGTATATATATATGTATGTCGATCTAGCGGGTCTGCGTTTAATTCCCCGTTTGATTTTTCGTGTTTCGGTGGGCACGCAAAAACGAATCTTTATCCGTACAGTTGCACGCTTTTCCTATACAAGTACCTATACTTGCGTGATTTTTTAAATGATTTAATTTGTTTTGTTTACAACGATACGAGTCGATTCGGTTTATGTTTGGTGATGTGGAAAAGATTGTTTTCTCGGCATAAACAAATGTATGTACTTTCACGTGACGTTCACTCCACCTTTAGCGATCTGCAAATTTTTATGGTTCGGATTGTACATTTTATTGAGTTGGAAAAATTCTAAAGCTATATACAGTAGGTATACCATTGACCTAAAACCAAATTTGTTATTTCCTCGAAAAACAGAGCATCATCGATCGGGGAAAATTCGAGAGCTAGAATTTTATGGCACAATTTGGAGTACGAAAACGGCGTCGCAGAAATTCGGCCGCCCCTCTATAGCATTGAGCGATTGTAGGTACAGAGCCCAGAGAATCCGCGTGAATTGGCTCGTGGTATTTTCATCTGGCACACATACCTGTTGGAAATCAACCCAAGACCAAAGACGCGATATCCAAATTTACGCCACTCGGCTGCAGAGTTCATGAAAATCGTTCGATAAAATGGTCAAGAACAATATTTTTTCACTCGATAATTAAACCAAATCTAAGTATAATAAATAATTGTGTAAAAAAGGGTATCAGAGCAGCGAAATAATAGTAAAATAGGCTCACGCAGCAGTTATAAGCGAAGAAAAACGTAATGGAAAAAAGGAGGGAAATCCGGCTGATCCCTCCTCTCCTCCGTGGCCATAAGCGAGGCCATAAGCCGTTTTATCTTCATTATTATTTCGCGTCAGCCCCTGGCTTTTTTTCGGCTATCATCCCCGTCTTCCGATGGTTATAACTCAATTCCGTGGCATTTTCCAAGGAACGATAACAATCGCGCAGCCCTTGGGCTATAATTCTTCCTTTCCCTTCTCTCTTCCTCCTCTCCTGCACCATGGCATTGTCACCGTGCCATTGACTTCCGGCCTTGGCCCTTCCTCGTCTTATTCTTCCTCTGTATAAGCGTACGGGGCTTCGACAATCAAAGCGTCATTAGGTAAACTTTTGTGTCTTGGGCACCTACCGTTTGCCACGGCTACTGTACTCTCGTGAAGGTGATCCCTCGTGGCTTTTGTCCTCGAGACCCCTCTGCCATTGTCGTCTGCGCGCACCCAAGAGGGACTTTTTTCATTAAATTTTCCATCCACCCGTGCAACAACTCTTCGGGGAGTCACCCGGTTGATCAACATTTACCGCGAACACGCGTCGCTCGATCTTACCCACGAAAATATTTTGAACGGGAAACCGCACGGGAGTGCACAGCTGCGCCGCGATGTTGCAGTATTTATAGACCAGCCTCCCTCCGTAATCCATCACCTTCGACGGGCTGGTAAATTTAAGCCCTCGGACAGCCGAAAACACTCGCAGGACTAACGAAAGCCTTTCTGCGCGCGTATGTATATATATACCCTACAGGCAGCTCGGAACGTAAACAAAAGTGCTTGGCTCGGCCAAATCTGCGGGCATCGCGTTCAATTTTAGACCCACGTATATGCACTCGCGAATGGATGTAGATAAAGGGCGTTCGCCCCTATGGAATCATTCCTCGGAGTTGCCATCTCTAGTCCGTATGGACGTTAAGTTGGATGTACTTACGCAAGAGGGTGGATCTTTCGGCTTTTTCGTTAGCCCAAATTTTTTTTTATCGTTGCTTGGCTTTCGTAAACTTTTTTTTTTCAGACCATCATGTTATGCACAAGTATAGGAGTGTAGGTATATTATACATGTTTTATATTCACGTGCAACCGTTTGCGCTATCGGTTTGCACGATTCCCAATACAAGTGGTCGTCGTACCCCATCCCTGTACGTGCTCGAGTGCGCACGTTCCTCCCGGAGGACAGGCTCCCATATAAATAATTTCAATCGACCGAGCCGATATAAAATTCCAGGCCAAACGCAGCCTCGCGGTCACGAAGCTCAAAGTACCAAAGCACCCGTAGTACCGATCTCGCGAGAGGGTGAGCCAGTGCGAGCAAAATAAAAGGGGACAAGTCGAAGAAGCAGCCCCGTGTTCCCTCTCGCATGAGAGCGAACGAGTTTTCCGCGGCCATACGTCGGGTGCTCGCGTGCGTATGTACTTTATGAGAATCGCGGAGTGATTTACTGCCGATTCCGACCGTAAATTGCACAGACGCGAGAGAGAGAGCATCATACTTACTGCACGTACACCTTCCACGTTGTGTCGATGATGCTGCACGTTTTCCGGATCCATGCGCCCGTGTAAATTTGTATACATGTATACTTCGCGAGTGTCGTTTTCTCTCGCTCGCCAAGGTGCATTATGCAGTGCGCAGTTTAAGGGACGGCCAACATATATATCGTATATATATCGTAAGCAACGCGCGGAGGGGGTCATTCATTTATCGAATTTCCAAACAAAGTGCGCCCTTCGCGCTCCCCTATTGTTATTGCCGCGCGCGAGGAGCCTTTGATCCGGCACACTCGTAAAATATCCGCCGAGATTTCGATCTCATTCGCACCACCGGTCGGCCACACGGGAACCCCGACGCAGGGGGGGGGGTGGCGATACTCCGCCGCGATAAAACACCATAGCGCTCCGAGAAAGGGCTACTGGTCGGAAATTCACGGGGTAACTCCAAAAGGGCCGCTCTCTCGATGCCAGGAGGAGAGAAGAGGTAACGCGTCCCAGAACAAATATTTGTCGCTGGGAATAAATTGTACGTACTATGTAATGTATACCCTCCTCCTCGCGCGTGTACGTACGCACCCGTATAGCCATTGTTGTGGGTTTTCGAGACCTCCGTCAAACATACGCTGTTATGTGCATTATGGTATACGTGGCGCTGAACATGTACAGGTATACGGTGCATGGCTTTCAAGCAAAGAAGTATATGCACGCGCCTGATATTATAATGCAGCGTTTCATCGAATGCATCAGCGCGACTCATTCATTTTCCTTCTCGGTATGGGAGAAATATCGATTTGGAAGCGCGCACGTGTGTATGATTACATTATATACTTATACCAAATATATATATATATGCTATATTGTATAAAGGTGCTAGATGACAATGCTTCGGGGCTCCACCTTTCTTATCGAGGTGCAGCCCAAAACTTATTTTAGGAAATTTTATCTTCTCGGCTTTCGTCACTTTTGGGATTACCCACTACTCGTGTGGCATCTGGTGTTCTCGTGTGGGATCTAAACGCATCCGAGTACCTGAGAGATGTACCTAAGTGGAGGATAATAAACGCATAGATTAAGCACGTACTAATGGCTTTTGTATGCATCACGTACATCAGCGGCACTTTATGAAGTAACATATACTGTACATCGCAGCAATAACGCGAACACGCTGGTGGAAAAAATCGGTAAAGGTATTTTTAAGTATAGGTAGTAGTGTTGTGCTCGTGGAAAAAGAGTTTGAAGCTTTATATAGGTATCATCGTTTCGCATATCGTGCAGCCTCGAAGTGGTATTTTCGCGCAATAATTTTGTGAGCTTCAAGTTCGTGTGTTAACAAAAGACTCCTTTTTTCTACGCGTTTCAAACTCCGAAACGCATATCTCACACGGATAATCCCTCCGATGCGTCTCCCCATCAGCAGCATCACGGAAAAGTCATCGGCGTCATTGACAACAGCATAAGCCAGACGTGATGGGGAAAAATCCCAATACCTACGAAAAAAAAAAAAAAAAAAAAAAAAAAAAACAGACACGATGGTTGAACAATATTTTTGAACATAGTATAACATAGGCGTGCGCACGAGCTGTGATACACGTGTATACGAACGCACACGAAACCCGATAATGTGACGGCCCGTCGCACCGGCACGTTTTAACGATCATTAGCCCCAGCCTCTGGCTTCCGGCCCCGGTCGCAAGTATAATATATAGCCACGGGGGGAATTTCAATGCTGCTGTGCAAAGGAAAATATCCGGTGGCGGTGCACGGCTGTAGCGTCGTCGCCAGAAATATACATGTATATACACATATTTATACATTGGGCATTTTTTTCCCTTTCAATGTCAAAACCCTTTGATTTTACTATTCAACGCGGTTATGCCTCGGGAAATAATGATCAGGGAGTGCATGGTAATGACGATTTCGTTGGGAATACCTATTATACATAATATGCTGACGCGACAGATTCATATATGTATATACAATACGCGACGTGAGGTGTAATATCATTTAGCGACAGATTGTCGTGGGAGCTTTCGAAGCGCACTTTTGACGCACAGCTGCGCTCAAATGACGTTTTAGCTCTGCATACAATAGTTATATATTATGTGAGTATGTAATAAAAGTAATGTTTACCAATAGTATTGAAATAACAAAATATCATTGCTATTGCGCTCATCATTTACGAGTTATTGGAGGTAAATCAAGGTATATACATGTTTGCTCCTCGCAATTCCACGCAAAAAGGGCACCCCCACGTACTTGCACTTGTACATTTACATGCAGTTTGACTCGTTGCGCGCGTGTCGGGGCCGTTGAAACCACCGCGAGCGTGTTCCCTCTATAAAAAAAAGGGAAAAAATGAGTCGTGCAACTCTAGAAGCCATTCGCGTTTACACGCTTGCTTTCGGGAAGAGGCGAGTGTAAATTGAAGACACATGAGGTATACATGTAGAGAGAGAAAGATCCGTGAGAGAGAGAAACTGGCCACCGCAGCTCGGGACCCAGGTGTTGTTGCATCTTGCGCACAGCGGCAGCAACACAACAGATTTCATACACCGCAGAAGCGGAGGAAGCCACCAAGTTGTAATAACGAGTCGCTCGCACGTACACCCAGCATACACGCAGGTCACACATATACCGATAAACTCACGCGTGTGTGCATGTTACAACACCCCCAGCCCGCGACTTTACGTATACCTTACAGCGCGTATACACGTGGTCAATATCGCGTCTCGCGATCTTTCCCTCCGTCGCTCGCGCTCTCTTAATGATTAACCGTCCCATTGTGTCTGGTACTGGCCGGCCGCGATAAGAGGGCGTCGCGAATCGAAAATCGGCGGAACGCACGGAGTATGCATTGGAGAGACGATGGGGACTCGTGATGGTTACAAATTGCAAAAGCGTTTTTCCCTCGAGTGTATACTCTCGTGTGGTTGTATCGTCTTTCGCATCGGAGGATACGTGTATTCACTGTTTTCCTGCCACGTTGTAGCTTTTGTCAGTTACATTGTGAGGCGTGATTTTGAACGATCGGGGTGTTTTTTCAAGTACGCATTTCACGCGTGGCAGTGGGTGTACGAGTGTTGTTTTATTCCGCGGAGGCGTCTCCGTGTAATTGATTTTTGATGTGCAGGGAGCCTCTGAATGAAAAGGTGTGCTCGCGTCGAGATTCATTGTTACGTATGTCTGTACGGTATGAATACAATAATGTTGATAGTCTGGGTCACTCGGTTGGAGCTTGAAGGAATTTGTAGGGAGCGTCAAACGACAATACTCGAAAAGTACAATAGTAGCAAAGGAGCAAGTGATTTTTTCGTGCTGGATTGCTGTGCGATTGTCGGTTTTCTTTTTTTCTTTTTTAGAAGATCAAATACCACATATAAAAGTATTCTCGTTTCTTCCAGCAAGGGGGTATACTTAATCTTTTTAATCGTGAAACGCTGTATCCACTCTTTGTGACCCCACGCATGTAAGAAAATAAAAAAAGTCCGTGAGGACACGTGTGTGCCGTTAAAAAACCAAGTCTATGAGGGAAGCGACACGAGGGACTTTTTGGTGGGGACACACCACAGGAGGGAAGAAGAGGCAATGAGTACACCGTAACAATGCCTAATAGCTCTGGACACCAGAAGTGTAGATACGGTCACGTGCTGCATCGTGATTACCGGATGTTTTCATTTTTCCCCCCGTCTCTATACTCCATGTGCACTGACTTGGTCTTTTTGGGCAAAGGATTTTTCGTTTTACGTAGAAACGGGTGAGGCCACCGTGCGGTCTCCTTCGGGCTTCCGAGTAAAAAAAAAAAAAAAAAAAAGTAGGGCCCGGTCCTCTCCTGGGAAAGCTCGATTTTTCCTCGGTGCCCTCTCCTGCGAGCGAGCCAGGCAGACAGCGACAAGACGAATGTCGCGAGACCGCGCGGGGAATAAGGCGTCGCGTCGGTGCAGTGCCCCCCCCCCTCGATTATTTATGACGTGTATATACGTATACCAAGTCTATGGCGCGAGCCGTTTCCGCGTTGATGCGGGCGGCTCGGCGCCAGCTACGCCTCGTTCCCCTTTTGTGTATCTACGAGGCGCGACAATGCCCTCCCTGTGCGCGCTTTTATGCATGTGCCATTAGGTGCGCTCGCGGGTATATAATATATACGGGAGATCGCGATCGTGCGATTTGACCCAGTTTTACATGGGCGAGACGCTGGTTGTGGACATTTTTTTTCCCCTTTTTCGCGCTCCTTTATTTACAAAACACAGTGGGGCTTTTTGTGCAGGTATACACGTACGAGAGGCTTTCACAAAACGGAAAACGCCTCTGATACGTCCATACGATGATAATTACGCGATTGTTTGATTGCGCGGTCTGCGGAAGAGCATCCCCTGACCTACTTTTCTTCAAATTTACAAAGCGCCTATTGCTCGAAAATCAAAGTGCCTTTGATAATTCATACATAGATCCGCGTAAATGTGTTGGTCCGCCAAAAAGGCGATGCGTTGATAAACAACACTTGACCGTTTGGATATACGGTACACACTATGTTTGTATATGCGTATACGTAACCTCGTGATTGCCTATGTTTCACTTGAAAGCGGATCCCAACGAGGTAGGAGTAAAAAAAAAAAAAAAAAAAAAATGTTTGGGAAGGTGTTGTGTTCGTCTTTCTCAGAAGGTGGGCCTCCTCGGGAGAAAGGCAACTTGACGCCTGTAAGGCCTCCGGTCGGCCCGAAACAAAGATTTTCTCCCTATGCCATTCCGGTGACATTCGAGATTTTTCGACATCCTCTTCCTCTCTCGCTTTACACATTATACGTACTTATATGTACCGCGTCAACTTGTTTTTGCATCCATTGGATAAAGTCTTTTTTTCTCACTTAATAAAAAATTGATCAGTTCGATTACGCCATGTCTGAACGGCATCGCTTTGAGACTCCCACGCTGCCGGCCGAAGAGGAAAAAGTGATGCTGATTGGACTGAGAATATTATCTTCGGATTGCACAAACTATTTTCCGCAGCTCAGCTTCGAATTCCTCAATAAACCCACCGAAAAAATTAACTCTGCCAGCATCGTAAAATACCAATATAACAACATCTACCGTTTCTCTTGGCACCAGCCAACGTGTGATCGGTTCTGCTAAAAAAAAAAAAAAAAAAAAACAAACAAACAAAAAAATAAATACATCAACGGGGACCTCGGCGAGTCTCGTTAACGCGATACAATATCTGTATGACAGCAACGAGCCATCTCGTACGAGCAACTTATTTAACGCGCGGCAAACGCATGCTCGGGTAAGTGTGTATATGAAATTCGCCGGACCGAATTCTGTAATACCCGCGCTCGTAAATATGCAAATCTGCAGGCGGATGCAGTTGAACCCAATCCCAATGCATCCCCGGGATTTAATTAATAATAATCATAACGATAAAAAGCCGCGAGATTGCAAAACCTGTCGCTATTCGCGATACGTGTGGGTAAAAGATATACATATGTGTATGTATGCTCGAGTTGGTATACGCGCCAGCGAGTACTCAAAGGTGGCATTAATCGCATATCCGATTACCCTATACTCCCCCTCACACTCTCCTTCATGGTGGTGTACCCCACTGGTCCTCCTCTCCTTGCTTGCTTCGTGGGTACTTCTTTTTACATTATACTCCTCGCCAGCCTGTGAAAGGACGTGTGGAATCGTGTTTCGCCGGGCGCAGCCTCATCGCCGCCGAGCAGACCGAGAGCGCGATATTTCAATTGCCCTTTGGACGCTAATTTCGAAATCTCGTCCGATCCGAGTTTAAGGATACGATATTTTCGTTTATCATCGACACTAATCTGGATCGAGCTGTCCTTTTCAATGTTTTTCACGTGCCTATCTCATCACGGTCATATATTTGTAGGTGTCCTGAAACCATCACCAAGTCGAACGTGAGTTTTAATTTACATTTTGTTGTACACCACTGAGTGTATAGTTAAGTTCACACTTGCAGAAACTAATTTTTGAGACTGTCAAACCATGATGGTGGGGTCTGTGGGTTGTCCCAGCGTAAAGGGGCCATTGTTGGCCATTTTCTTCAGCAGTCCTGAGTGCACATTGGTCCTGCATGAAAACATCAGAGCGAGCAAGAAGATAAAGTAGATATATATAAGTTGAGAAAATCCCGCGACCCCGACTTTCGAGGTGTATCGGCGCGTGCAACACGAGAAGCACATTGAGGAAGATTTCCGCGGGACACGTATATACGTACACGATGTACCTAACGATCGCACGGACGAGAATTCCGATGGCATACCACGTGCATATAGGTATATAGTTGCATACTGGGTATGGCCCTCTTCTCGTTTCCCGTATAACTAGGTACACAATATATATATAATATATATATATTATACTCTCGTCTTGTTCGAGTCGAGGGTGATGGGACGATGCCGTTGTGACTGGCGGTGCCTTTGACTTGTGAGCGAGGGTACACACCACGAGTGGATGGGTGTACATATACCTATATATACATTGTACCCCATGCACGGACGATTCTTGTGATTACTGCGGGTCATACACCCGGAATAGCTATGCGCCGATGACGACGACGATGATAACGTAACGATGCGACGTGGGCGCGGGGGGCGACGCGTCCCATGGAATTTTTTTTTCTCCCCCCGGACGAAGCGTCCGATTGGAGATGACGATCATGAGATTTCTCGGCCCAATAATTGTTGTCATACCAACCGCGTTTCAGCTTCATTTCTTGGAGGTATGTATATGTATTTAATTTTAAGTCAACCCGCTCGTAACGAGGAAATGGTTAATAAACGCGAGATTTATTAGAAAAATCAAGGAGTGACGGGGTACCATATAAATTTATCACCCCAGATCGTGTAGGGTACACATAGTAGCCGGGCGCTTGGGGGGTTGAGAAAGAACTTTCGTATATATATATACCAGTCTCGGACGATACGAATCTGATTTTCAATAAACCGTACACGCTTACGAATCATTCGGTATAAATCACGCCGGATAGGGATATCTGTCTCCCCCGACACTTTGGGCCGATTAGAAAATGACGAGTCCGCGCGGATCTCCCGCGACAAGAGCCCCATAAACCAATCCTTGGCCGGGTCGGGAAGAAAAGAAATGTCCCGCGATGCATTTCCCGACCCGCAGCGACTCGGTCTTATCTCTTCCTTTACACTGCCGGGCGGCGCGGTGGAGGAAAAGGAGCGCCACGACAATATCGTCCCTATAAATCATCTCCCCGTGCAGCTGCTGCGGGGCCCTTCTCTCCCCCCCGACTATCGCGAGGTGCCGGTGTGGTCCCCGAAGCTATCCCTGGCGATCGATCGACTTAATTGGGGCCGCCCACTCGTGGCGCGCCGTTATATAAGCACGTTATTACCACGAGACCCGCGAATTTCGCTTCGATTGTCGAGCGTGAGCTGTATCTATCATGTTTTCGCTACTCGCTGCAGAGTTTTTGAAAAAGGGAAGACCGAGGGAGGGAAGTTTTGTATTCCTTATTTCGCAGGACTCTCGTTCCTGGTGTTACATCATCATCGTCCGTTTTTGTTTTTTTTCCTTCATATTTATGTGCCTACCAATGCCCTTTTTTTTATTTTCCCCCGAGTGGCTCAACTGTCAGCGTTTTACACTTGGTGAGTAGGTGTGTATTTTTACTTATATATACGACCAAGAGTCCCGCTGGGTGCATATAACAGCTATACAGCATCTCAGAGGCCTCGTAAAACTCTTCTTCGCGGCTATAAAATCTTACAGGGTTCACTTTGCCCCGACGCGCTCCCTCTCGCCCACACACCTACTTCTCTATTAATAGGTGTGTATACGGTTATGACTTTCTTCGTTATGGGCTGGCTACTGCGGCCCGATGTCGCGTCGGTGCCAAGTCGGCGCGGCGAGAAAAATGAAATTTACGTTCAATTAGCGAATCACCAACAAGTGAAAATTGCTTTACGGCTCGTGCGGCGTGGCTTACGTGGACTGCGTATTATACTCGTGTAAACTGTTATCATCGGGACATGGGAAAGTTGACTCCTTAATTGATAATGATGACGATGATTAGCGCAATTTTTACGTTTTATGTGACATTTAAGTGTACACCAAGTAAGTATAAGAGGTGCATCATAGTAGTATACCCATACGAGAAAGAATTTACGGACGCTGTAGGCGAAGAGTACCTCATATTACGAATTTTACCATCAAAATGAGTAAGAACTTTTTTTTTTTTAATATAAACTTTGGAAGAAGTCCCTTTCATTAAAGTCTTCTTCTTTTTTCTTTCCTCGAGCAAAACAAGATATAACCGTGAAAATGGCCAATTTTTCACAAATTGTAATCGCAGAAGGTACAACGCACGTGACGCTACTTGTTTTATGTATCGTGTACTCGTACATGATCATCGGGCAAGTACATAACACGTATGACGCAAGAGCTCGCATAGTGCAACGACGCTGCAGAGCTGTCAAGTGAAAAAGCACACGTATGCTCACCAGCTGATACACCCGAGTGAGAAAAAGAGAGAGAGAGAGAGAGCTGCGGTCGTAAGTTTGTTACTTAACGCTAATCAGGAGAAAAGGATTAGGTGGGGCACGCTCGTGTGACCGCAGCCTCTATATATATAGAGCTAAAAAGACACGTTTCGAGAAACGCCCCACGCCTGCGACCGTGTATATTTATATGCGCGACGCGATTCCCTGTGCACCCTCTCTCTGTTTTCCTTCGACGTTTCCTCTAGTTGACGTGCGCGCAAAAAGAGAGCACTACGATGTATACAGGTATATAAAGTATATACTCGGTCTGTCGTCCAGCAGAGAGAAGACCGACACAAAGGGGGACAGGCAGCGACGCAAGCTGCTGTTTTCTTTATAATGGCAGTTGGCTCGACCGCAGAAACCGCGAGCGTCGATATTATATACACGAAGCAGATCTCCCATCGGCAAAATAAGGGGGAGGAGAGCCGCGCCAAGTGCGAATTTCCGCGGAGCTATTTTTGCGCGCTGCAGGCTTCTTCTCCCTTCCATCTGGACGCTACCGATTGCCACTGTATACTCTCTCGAGTCATGTGTGTATATATACATGTATATAAGCTCTCGATCTCCTTAACGATCGGCTCAGAAAGATGATGATGTATAATAACAACGATGCCGGTTTATGCCGGCCTCCTCCCTCGCATACTATATTGTACTCAAGGATCGCATCTGCCGTGCGGTGTGTGTATATATATATAAGGTACCTATACGTATTTATAGAGCAGAATGTAGGTATTATACTCTCAACAAGAGCATCGGCGGCCGGTCAATTTATAATTTTGTTACGCAGCTGGCTGTAAGTACATGGACCAGCATATTGCTTGGCCCCTCGTTAATTTACAATATTTTTTCACCACCATCGCGCGGATGTCGTTTACGAAAGAGATGCCCGCGGAAAAATCACCTCAACGCACATGTCGTGTGCTTCCGCTCTCGGTGTGCGTAACTATATTTAAGCTATAAATAACGCGCTCGTATGGGACTCGGAGAGCAGACCTTGACACAGCCGAGCGTGTCTCCTCTGCGTCGTCATCCCCGAGGTACGGTAATTTACGAGCGTGTACGACCTCGTGCTTGATTATCTTGACTGGTGGCACACGCCCGTGCAGCCCTCGCAGGAGCGAAATCAGCGGTGCAGTTCCACCATCTGACGTGCACGAGAGTAAAGGGGAGGGGGGGGGGAAGAGAGACCATCAGTCGAGTTTTGAGAGGAAAATTCTAAAAGGCGGCGTATAAGCCCGTGCCGATGGGTCATGCCGTTGCAGCTGATGCTTCCATATGGCCGTTTCGGGCCTCTCGACTCCGATGGCGAGCCCCCCCCCCCCTATATATACTATTCGCCTTCTCGGCACTGCGTTTCATTATTGTTCGGCGAATTCGCGCGAAACTGTACAAGTATATACCTTTACTGCTGCCTCGGCACTTTTATGCCACGGCAAAAGGACCGGTACCCATGCGTATATATATACATGTACTTTTTGGGGTATAATAACAGTGGCTCGTTGAATCGCACGTGTTTCATTTGATGGGTATGGAAAATAAACGTGTCTCCTGCACTTTACGGTGTCGGCTATTTTGGAACTCGTTTCTTACATACATATATACGATTATACCGTAGGTTTATAGGTCACATTATTCACGAATTTTCGTTTTTATTTGTCCAAGTACTTGGAAAAAACATAGATGATCTTGGAAACCTTTCGAGCCCGTTGCTATACACTTATAGCATAGGGTCAATATCTTTGCACGAAGCAATATTTGATTGCAATCGGTATACAAAAGAATCTGATCTACATATACACGTGTACAGCGTATAATACCGCCTTACTCAGTTATATGCATTACAGTACACATAAGGAAAGAGGAGGGGGGGGGGGAACATTCAACGGGTGCATATGGCAGAAGGGCGAAAGAGTGCCATATTCATGAGGATCCTCGCTACATCCTCCCTTCTTTGGGATGCGCATTGATTGCGCTTCTCCTCTTCCTTTCTCGTCACCGACGTCGTGTGGGGCTCTCGTCCCAGTGCCGATTCCGCGCAGCAAAGAGCAGCAAAAAAAAAAAAAAAAGAAAAAAAGCGAATATCGCCCGATCACGGCGTACGGAGGCACTTTATGACGTCGACATACCTGTGTATAACGTCGCGTCGCAACTCCTCCGATGCCCGAGGTATTAGCATAAATTATGCCGTCGCGGGCCTCGTGTAACATCTCGATGAAGATGTACGTGCCATTAACTCGGCTGACGGGTGCATCTCTCGGGCGGCGAGTAACTGCACAACGCTGACGTCGCTGCGAGCTTTTCTCGTTTTGTTATTGCGATCGGCACGTACCGCGAACTACAAAGTGTCGCGTATTATGGATTTAAGGTGACTCGCTAGATTTCGTTTCATGCACGTATTGGTAGACCCAGGCACTTTGAAACGCGCAGCTGCTACTGGAAAAAGCTAATCTCCTCCGCAATCTGATTTTTAAAATCCGATCCGAGCGAGTAGCCTCTTCTTCCCCCCGTTTCGTGTGTAAGCCGCACGCCTCTATATTATACTTACGGTGTATTCCCTGCAGCTGCGATAAGTTACAATTAGATACATTATTGTACGGGTATAATGGTTATGAGCTCTCTCTCTCTGTGGCCCCATATGCTTCGAGTCATTAGAGCAATGAGTTTGCAAAATCATTGTGCCGTAGCTGTGTGTAGATATATAGATATCTAGAGAGAGACATGTGGTTACAGGGCTTGGAGTTGGCTTTCTCGGGCGAGCAGCGATTAATTTCCTAAAATCATCGGGACTCCAATTTCCCTCTTGCCCGTAATTTCCAAGCGAGTAAGTGAGCAGAGGAGGAAGGAAAAAAAAAAAAAATTGATATTGGCTCTTAGGAGGCGCGCGGCGGACTGTACACGCGCTCGATTAACCTGGGAGTGTGTGTGCGCGGATCGATTTTCGCTTGAATCACCGAGAGAGCCCCTATCTCTTTTTTTTTTTTTTTTTTTTTTTTTTTTTTTTTTTTTTNTTTTTTTTTTTTTTTTTTTTTTTTTTTTTTTTTTTTTTTTTTTTTGTATCATCGGAGACAGCTACAGTTAATGTATAACCACGTATAGCTAATACACGTTTCGGTGCGTGACGAGTCACGATTCATCAGCAAAGTTCGAACCACCTATCTATACACGACTCATTTTCGGGATGTTGTGTATATACGACCCCCACTTTTGTTCCACGACCGCCGTGGTTGCGTTACTTAGTGGGACCGCTCGTATAGCTGCAAAGCACAAATCGAGCAGTGACGGTAATACCTATTATGGTAATGAAAATAAAAGAGACGCAATCGAGGAAGGTGCGTGCAGCGCTCGTTAAACACGACACGCGATACATCCTCTATACCTATATAATGACGTGTGCGTATAGTTTTATACCGTGAGATATGCAAACATGTAGAATTAAGTCGAATTAAGGGGCCATCTCACGCTCATGTGTGCACGCGCCCCTCCGTTTGTGGATATAATATAATATATAGCAGTTAGTGGGTTTGTGGTGAGGTCCGGTTATTGGTTGGAGGGTGACCCGTGGGCCACACCCATTTACGGTTTTATACCTATACCTGACCCTATGTTACATTATGGTATTAATAACCGTGTGTATTTATAATGTTATATATAAGCAGTATCGCGTGTGCACACCTCGCAAATACATCTATATAGGTACCTGACTGTCCACGTGCCGCTTATGTAGTGCGTTCAAAATTGTGTATACATATAGATGCACGTGCGCCGAGAAAGAAAATAATTGAAAAGCTCTTAATAGTTTTCGCGTGGCAGTCGCGCTCTCTGAGAGACGTCAAATATCTTTCTGTGCTTATGATATGCAGCATAAAGCACGAAATTAAGTAATAACGTTCTCGTGCAACTTTTTTGGGTGTAAATATACATATAGTGCTTTATTTTTTAAAAAGATACTACATCCTGTGTCCGATTCATAATCAATATACCTAATTGAGAACGAATGGCGATTTCTCTGTCTCTCCCCTATTTCCTTTGACAAGCGCTTTTTTTTATTTGTCACATAAATTTACCTGCTGAGTTATGAAGTAAATAAAATTTAGGAAAAACCGTATTTATTATCCGAAAGATATTTTTTTTCAAACTAAAATAACAAATACACATACAATGTCTTATCGCGAACTCATTCATTCATGACAAACGTATTTTTATGTTTCAGGTGAGTGTTGCCATCATTGGACTAGTCCGTAGCTATACACTTATACACGCACGTTAAAAGTTCGTAAGTACAAGTACCCAATTGATAAATCTTATTGCAATGAGCCTCTAAAATCGCGGAACAACAACTCAATAGTTAAATATATTGGTGTCGCGTCTCACCTATAAAGCATCAGTATACAATATAATATAAAATGTACAATACGAGAATCGAGAGTCTTGGGTACAGGTACGGACATTATCCGCTAACCGATCAAAACTTACAGTAGACGCTCGGTACATCTGTTACATTGTATCGTTGTACCGTGTATATATAGTTCCGTTGGCGTATACATGCGCAATCGTCACGTGTAAACACGCGCTGAACGCGGCAACAGATATATTATTATGCAGTTGTCGAAAGTCAAGTTACTCGCCGTCGGCGTCAAAGTCGTGTAGATCGTGCGGGGCGCACTCGTTCTGCCAGAACTCGACGATGGCCTTGCCGTCGGGCTGTCTGTTGGCCTCGTTGACACCGGGCGCGCCCTCGTCGGCGCGCTCCCGGCGTCACGGCCGCAACAAGTCGCGTCTCCTCGGTTCCCTTGCCACCGACTGAAGCTCCTCCAAGCCCAACACCACCTGGCCACCCGCGGTAGCGTCCTCCTTGGCACCCCTGCGCCGGCGGATCCGTCGAGCCAGCCACGGTGTAAAGAGGCTGGGGTCTGGCTTGGTGGTGGCCACACCCGCGCGGGTCTCCAACTCGCGGAAGACGAGGCTCGCGCAGTAACCCACGACCACCGTGATCGCCAGGCCCATCGGGCCCAACCACATGTACGAGATGCGGTACAGGTAGAACTCGGGCGACCTGTTGGCAAACGGATGTCTCTCGAAATACATTGAAGTTGGTCAGGTTGGCCATTCCAAACAATTAACTCGATTGTCAAGAGCCGGTGCTTTTTTGTTACGTGCGGTGTAAACGTATAGAATGCGGATTTCCGGGATGCCGTGTCTGTATGTGTGTGTGTGTGTGTTTTTTTACCCACAAAACGTAGCGAATCTTATTGTGCGAATGTAAAAGCCATTGCGAGAGAGAAAGAGTGTTATACACGTTGGGGCGATGCTCCCATTGGACTATAGGACAGTATGGACTTTTTTTCCCATCGGAAATTGTGTACCTATAGCATGTCACCAGTCACCGAGTATTTAGTTTCGGGGGTGTTAATGAGGAAGTATGGCCGATAACGGCACACTCGTGTCTCTACACTCACCCGGTGGCCAACGTGGTCGTGTTGACGGGTGGGGCCGTGAAGTTGGCGCAGCCGCTTGCGGTAACCGGTAGCATCGGGGCCTTGGTCCGGGACCTGCCAAAGTTCGCCCAGAGACAGGTCAGCAGAGCCATCGACATTCCAAAAATGGCCCCCTTCTCGTTGGCCTCCTCGATGAACATGCCCAGCGTGAAGATGCCCAGCACGGGGCCGCAAATCGAGCCCATGACCGACAAGGTCAGCTGGACCAAGCTGCCGAAACTCCCGGCCAGCAGGGCCATTCCCACGCTCACGAGGCCATTCGCTACGGCCAGCGTCTTGCCAAAGGCGGCCGTTTGCTCCACCGGGAAGGTCTTGCCGAGCCTCGCGTAGCCCCGCTTGAGGTAGTCCTCGAGGAAGACCAGGGCCAGGGAGTTCAGCATGGCCGATACGGTGCTGAGACTGGCGCTGAAGATCCCCGCGACGAACAGCCCAACGAGGCCGGGGTAGCCGGACATCTTCGTGGCGGCAAAGTAGGGCATTATCCGGTCGTGGGAGGCTATCCGGCCCGCAGCCACGGGGTCGCAGTCCCGGTAGACGGCGTAGAGCACCAGGCCGCAGAACATCGTGAACGTACCGTAGGACACGAGGATGGGCAGGCTCAGGAACAATGCCAGTTGCGACGATCTCAGGGATCTGCACACGCGTAGGTGATGGATTTATATAATTGCGGGTGGGTCGGGAGAATACGACAAATGGACTAAACGCACTTGACCGTGAGGAGTCGCTGGACCTGGACTTGGTTGACGCCGAGCGAGCAAAAGAGACAGAAGCCACCCGCGACTAGGCACCACCAGGTGTGCCTCACGGTCGGGTCCACCTGGAAGCTAAATTTTACGATTTACAGTGACATGGTGCACCGAAATGAGTGTAAATGGACGTACTTGAGGAGCTCGACGCGTTGGCCCTTGAGGGCGGTGTCCCAGACGCTGGCCAGGCCACCCTCGATCTCACCCGAGGCGACAGCTACGATACAGACGAGCGAGACGAACATCAGCACGCCTTGGAAGACGTCGGTCACGAGGACGGCCTTTATGCCCCCGATCGCCGAGTAGAAGATGCATATAAGCCCCAGCCAGAGGATGCTGGTGGTGCTCGAGAGGCCCGTGGTTGCCTCGATCGCCAGGGACGGCGCGTACAGTACTATGCCCGTGTAAAGCGTCAATTGGACAAAGTTGGCTACGCTGGTCGCCAGGCGCGCCGCCACGCCGAACCTCTTCTCGAGGTACTGTGTACGTGGTGGAAAATAACAATTAACACAATACGTATGGGTTTGATTTTGGAACACTTGCCTCGTAGACGCTCACTGTGTTGAGCTCGAAGAAGACGGGCAGGTAAAAGTACGCCACTACGATGGTCGCGAGCACGGCGCCGACGTAGTGGACGTAGAATTGCGTGCCGTGCGCGTAGATCTCGGCGCTTATGCCCAAGGTGGTTATGGCCGAGACGAAGGACACCATCAGGCATATGCCGAGCGGCACTACGCCCATCATCCGGTTCGCCACAAAGTACTCCTGCTCAATCAATCTGTTACTCGCGATCTATACCCATTGCCTACACGTATACACGTATGGGTGGAACGATGACCCGCAGTTTTTATATTATATATTGGCGTTTCGTAAGAGTCGAATTTTTATTCAGTAATGCTGTTTGTTTATGTATCAACATTACGAGGAGGGGAAAAAAAATTTATTCTCGAGAAGGAGCTTTTATGCATTATGTGTGACTCTTTAGCTGCTTACCGATCATAAAAGTGCGGATGTTAATTGATTTCAACTGAGCTCTCAGTGCTCGCATCTGCATGAAAATTGTTCGTCCATCCAGTTGTTGGAAATGAAAGGAAAAAAAAATTCAAAGTAATCCGATCGTTCGCTCGGTAATGGCGAGTGCAAGAGAGAAGCGAAGGAATACGATCCATCGGATGTGCCGGTTATGAAGAATGAGACATCGGAAAATAGGCAATCGCGTACGGAAAGAAGCTCGGTCGTTTTTTTTTTTGTTCGGGTGCATCGACAACCACAATCAAAGAGAGTAAGTACACATACGAGCTGCTGGATTATTGCGGAATCACGAGAATTATGGCTTATTCGATTAACTCGTTCTTCGCGCTGGCAGCAGCTCGGTTTTCCCTCTATATACGTCCACGGCGATACGATCGCGAGTTTTCTTTCATCAGTGGAGCTCGACTATCTTTTTTTTCTTCTTTATTTCTTTAATAACACACAACTGTACATTTACCTCTGCTGTTTTTTGCCGACCACCGGTGAAACGATAGTACACGCCAATGCCCGCCGAGATCAGCATCACGACGCCTATGACGGCGTAATCCGGCGGCTGCAGCGTCGATGGCTTTTCAGGCTAAATATAAAACATACGTCGGGCTGATTTTTTTTATTCAGCAAAGTAGCCGTGATAAGATTTTTTTTTCTTCCCCCCCTCCTCCAAGATACATTCCCCCGGTGTATCGAGATCACGACGCGATTTGGGCCGAATACCTTACTCCGAGCTATTGTTTGATTCTCGAACGAGTAAAATAATCGTTGGTGCTTGTACCCGCTGTACGTTTACCTTACTAATTAGTTACCAGCCTCCCGTGGCTGTGTCACGTGCAGATATTTGCTCGAGGCCGCTTATTGCACCACAGCTCGGATGGATAATACGTGTATTTTCAACAGTTTAGTACTTGACAAGATACAGGGGGAAAAAAAGATTGGCTGTCTGAATTTATTTTCGAGTATAACGCGTCGCTCATCGCGCATGCAAATTCATACGAGAGCCAAGAGTTATTTAGCATCGGGTTGCTTTTCACGCGTAACATTTATCGCAATTTCGAGCCGAGCCTCGTAACTTTTACTTTGGGCACTTTCGAGCGCGTGAGGAAAAACAAAATCATCCCATGGTAATATAATAGTGCAAGAATTTAAATGTGTCACTAACCTCCATCTTTGTTACCGATATACGCCGATCAAGAATATTCGTCGCTTGCAGCTCGAGTCATCCATCCGCGTGATTTTTCATGCCGGATGAGAAAACGATGAACTTTTATCTCTTGGAGCCTGTGGGCAGAGTGTATGCGCGAGTTGACGTCCAGTTCGTGTCTAGCAGCTCAATTTTTGCGAGCCCGCTTGGATGCCGTGCTTTTGGATTACATAAAAGATGGCTCAGCGTTTTGAATGACAAAAAAAAAAAAAAAAAAAAAAAACGTCCCGGGCGCGCTCGGGAGCTCCTGACCACTTTTGCGGAACGCATGCATACCCATTATTCTTCCGCTCGTCCAAAATTATTATCCTGCCTTGGCGCTCGTTACTTGTTTATTTTAGATGCGTGCTACGTGCCTGCTTGCGAAATTTCCTCTGATTTGCGTGTGGACGCGTCATTACACGTATTATACTTTCGGCCGAAAATGGCCCTTGATCGGTATCGAGTTTACCGATTCTCGGAATCGTCCATGTTTCCTCGCGATGCTTATACTATTAAGATATCCTTTGAAAAAATATCAAAGCCGTTACGCAATGTATGTAAGCAGCATGTGCACGAACAGGCAAAGCGGATTATTGCAATCAACATTCCTCGTGCTCGACTGAAATTTAGATATCGCGAGCAGCGATAGTATGGCCAGTCGAGCGGAATCTATTAAGATTCGCGGACACGATCGTTTTGCCGGTCTTGATGAATTGACGCTCGCGTCTTTTTACCCGATTTATTTTTATCGTACGCTCCTATTGGGTACGTACACACCAAGAATATTATTGCCCCCCGTTGGAGGAGAAAGGGGAGAGAGAGAGAGATATGATGACGAAGAAGAAGCACTGCTGGATTGGAGCAACAGAAAGAAAAAAAGAGAGAGCCGAAGGAAGATGAAGCAGAAGGTAGTCGGTAAGTGGCGGATTCCCGTCATTAAGTCGTTAGACGGGCTGCGGCACGAGCGCCGGGATAACGTATCGGGGGACGTCCATTAAATCCGGCTGCCGCCGAGCTCGCCGATCGTTATAATTACCAGCGCGAGCCGGCTGGATGAAATTCACCTGCAATATTTTACAATTTGCAAGCAGTTGTTGACGAGTGTATGAGTGTATACCTACCCACGACTGATTTCGGTCAATGATTAGCCGGAACCACCTACTGCGACATCGGAGAGTACAGCTGTTTCGTGGATTAGACGTGCGTTTTATCGGGCCGAGGGAAGGAGAGGGGGTTCGTAATCAATGGGTTGTTGGAAAAATAAAGGAAAAAAAGGATATGGCGAGTCGTCCACTATTATCCTTCGGAGAGGAGGCTCTTGATACGATCTCTCGAGATGAGCGAGTAATTGGCAAACGTAAGGGAAAGGAAGAGGGTAAATTATAGAAATCAGTAGCAAAACCGATGGTATTAAGAGCGGGGCAATCTTTTCGAAATTAACATTATCAATAACAGTTTGATTGGCTTATTGGTACCCACAAGTTATATATACATGGCTACAAAACGATTCGAGTAGCATTAGACCGCAACGTGAGTAACAAAAAAAAAAAAAAAAAAAATCTGTCACCGGAACTAATCAGTTACGGTCGAGTGTACGCCCGTGGCTGTTGAGCATACCTGTAGCGAACATGAAAAAGCACCACACTGCCGATGACAATACACTGGAGAGAGACGTTGACGTGAAATAAAAAAAAAGGGAGATTTCGAGTGCCGTTTTGTTTATTTAGAAAATTTACAGGCTCGAATCTTACTCACCGAAACCGATAAAAAATGATACGTGACAAGATAGAGATGGTTACCTAGTATGGGTACATAATGTACAACACACGTAAGACGTTCGCTCTGAAGGATACGTATATAGGCTGGCGTGGTTGTGTTGATATGACTTACGGTTACAACAGAAGTATACTAAGCTTAGACTCCACGCGTCCCACTACCTATATAATATGTACCAAAAGCAAATACGTCCGAGTGTATGGATATAAACTCGTTTTTACAGATGGTAGCGTTAGATACATTTGCTTTTGCAGCATGGGTTTTCACCTTTGGAAGATCAATGTGAAATGCGCAGAGAGACAGCTAAGGAAAACTATCACGCTGCTCCAAGAGATGCAGAACGGCGACAACAGCGATATTCTTTTATATTTAACGGGATTTTTATTATCATCGCCAGTTCTTGCGACATCGAAGCCTATATAGTCTACGAGTGCATGTGACTGGTTACGTTGATGTATAATTTACATTTTACGTATACGTATATTGGTTTGAATACCATTTTTGCACTTGGGTATATATATATATATATGTATCTACAATAAGTACGAGTAATCAATTGGAGTCGTTGTGATAGCGCTGTATGCGTTACGTAACAATCAGTGAATCAACAAAGTTATTTTTAAACGGTTGTATTCTCGAGTATATATCTCAGAAAAGGGGAAAATTTTTAATGTCCAATAAAAATCTTTTGGCCTGACGTATAATCTTCTAAAAATGTAGTTCTTTGTCCTTGACTCCTGAAGATTACTAGTGGCAATGGAGTTCGAGCATATGTTCGCCAGCAGCTAAAATTAAAATACCACATTGGGAAAGTTCTTAGGTATATCAATTTTCACGAGAGCTCCTTCGCCGCGCATGTGGCTCTTTTGAGAAGGGCAAAATCGATCTCGGAGTAAAAATACCGAAAACTATGGCCTTCGCGTTTATTATTCCCTTTCCACCTTCTTGTATTTCAGTCTTGAAAAATCAAGATCCTTCCATCCCTCTTATTTGCTTTACAAATATGAGAATGTGATGCGGACAAAAATGTAAAAACAAACGCTTGACAATATTATAAAAGGATGAATTTGTCGAAAAATTGACTTGATGTAGCTTATTGTTTCCTTGTGACAAATCGTAAGAGTTAACGCCGTACCATCTTCCGGGAAGGGAGGAGGAGGAAAAAGGTACGGTATCTCTCTTTAAATTTAAAAAAACCTTCAGATCCATGAATTAAAAATCCCAACAATTGAAAAACCTATAAATCGAGAAAAACAATGATAGCATCGTGTAAAATGCTGGTTGAAAACAACTACATCTCCGATGAGAGTATAAACGATGAGCCGCTTGCTCGAGATACTATTTTTTTTTTTTTTTTTTTCATTGCAAAACCGAGATAACATACTTTGTTCCTCCCGGGCGCGACGATGTATCGTATGGTATATACGAACAAGTACCGGCGACGATAAACTGGAAAGGAGAAAAAAAGAAGGGTGTCAAAGACAACGATACAAGACAGTCAACAACAAAATTCATTCGGCACGTGCAGGTTGCATGTAGGTATATTTTTAATGCATCGCGAGCAGCGCGCATTACTCTCCATCGAGGGGAAGAGGGAAAAACAGCACTCCCTCTCTATATCCCTTTCGCGAATTAATAAACATGCCGGAGCGTCGCGAGACCTTGTTCTTGTCACACGCGCTCGCGCGTCATTCATAAAAGTGCCAGAGTCGAGTGTGCACGTGTAATCACGCCGCGGGGGTACAATGGTTCTCCTTTTTTCTCCCCCCCCCCTCTCTCCTCGGAGCTCGTGATATCGAGGTCAGCGATTAGTAATGAAACCGTTCGTGTGTACCCATATACACACACACACACATGTATATATATATATATGCATTGATAAACATAACAGGTACAGAACACACGCGTTACATACAAATACAACACTCGGGGGGAGGGGGGGGGGCAGTCCAGCCTTTACGCCGATTAGAAAATAGAAATCGTGTCGCGGGGACGGACCGCCCCACCGGCCTGCTGTGACAGCTTGACATTATATTCGCGCGTGTATATGTTATATATGCCCATATGTACTCCATTGCGCTTGCACGAACTGAGGGAAAACCTGTGGTCGTTGACTTATTCGTACTTTGCCGATGGGCATGGGCTTTAACGCGAATTTTTTTGCAGAACGCTTCACGTGTGTGACTCGACTACTATTTTTTTTTTACTCGAACGAGTATATGTATCTCACAATGAAATTTAATAATCGTGCGAGCTGCAAGTGCTTATCTACCCGAGAAAGAATATATTCGAATGCACATAGCAACGGTATAATATGACCATACCTACGCTGTCCGATCTGGAAAATGTCCGTCTATTAGACCAGGTATGGTATACACACATTTCACTGTAAATACACACGTTATACATACATAATGGAGGCGAGATCGCGAGTCCGCGATATTTCAGAGCACTGTTATGTGTCACCGCCTTCCTCCTCCTCCTATACACGTGTAGGTATATATACTTGGCTCTCTCCTTTGAATTTCATTCCTGTCCGATACGGTGGTGGTCCCGCGGAATCGCGGGCGTTTGTTTACAATGGGAATGGGAGGGCCTGAGTGACACTCGCTTGCACACACACACCATATTATGAAGTTGGTAAGTACAACGCATATAGCCTTAGATGATAAGGGGAACTGGTTGTGTGCGCGTATATATACCACAATTTATACATACGCATAACGTATACATTATTGTTGTTTGCGCCACGCAGAGATTCTTGCGCTTTATACATTTTATGCGTTCGCTATATCGCTGGTAAAAATACAAGTGCTTTCTCTCTCCCTTGATACAGGTATTTATCGTTTTTTTTTTTCAATATCTTCATTTGTACGTTCATAAGTTTTCCTCGTACTTTTTTTTGAACCTTAATTGCGTAGGAATCTTTTTTCATTTCAATTTAAATCAATTACACCTTTGGTTCAATTAACAACTTTTACTGATACACGTACACGCGTTTACATACTTTGGTACGGACGTGTTATAAATAAGTATCCCTTTTTTGATTATCTTGGTTGAAACAAAAAAAAAAAAAAAAAAAAACTATGACGTTATGACAGATGGGTACAGTTTATATCCTCTGTATCGAGAGAAACAAAAAAAATGATGGTATTCGACGCGAGGTGCTCCGCAAAGTGAGTGGCTCGTTGTTCACATGCGACGCTGCGAGAATGCCAATCATTAATCGTTCTTTTGTTAGACGATCAACGATCATTGATGAATGGTGTGACATTGTTCGTGACCATTTGAATAATCATAGCCTGTCTCGAAGACTATTATTTATCTTCGGGCGCAGCCTCGTAGTTCCCCCTTCGCATATATAGACCGTGACGTTTTTTTTTCAAACGAATACAAAAAAAGGTACACTTTTGCAAAAAAAAAAACAATCTAACGCTATATAGCTATTCTCTATTTAGCATCAAAAAAGGAAAATGATGAAAAGCAAAGACGTAAATTCTCCATCCGATTTTTGTTTTCTCGGGTGAAATGTAATCCGAGAAGAGGAGTAGCTGCACAGCTCTGCCAATCTGATGGGCAAACAGCGCATCCCCTTTTGCTCTCTGTACATTTAGGCTGTACTTAACTATGGTGTAAACTGCAAGCCCGCGTCTCAAAGCTCCTGCCAAAGAGGAATGGATATGCGTACAAACAAAATTTTGAGGCGCCGCACCTCTAATGAATCTCCTTCCTTTTCAAAGGCCCGCATATATATCTATTTGATCTACCGCTGTTTTCCCTTTTCGAGCTTAATTTAGATGGACCACCAGATTTCTGCACCAATACCGCGTTGTGCCAGTGGATCGATACTACAAGCATTGGAGCGTGTTTCGAAATAATACTTTTTTACTTCGTCGAGAGAGAAAAAACCGTATCGATGAAATACACTCGAGTACTATTCGTTGAACGGGTGGTGATGAGTTCGAAAGCACTGAAATCCGATTTCTAGTGCACGGCTCGGGTCATGCACCACACAAACTTACAAAACTCCCAACGAGCGAGGCCGCTCCGCAGATCCCGAATGCGGCCACGTCAATTTACCACCACTCGTAAACTCGTTTGCGCGCTCAAACAGCAAAGAAGAACCGAACGCAATTTGGCAGCCGGTCCGTATCTCTGCAGCGTTTCAGTTGGACATTATTTATCATCTCCAACATAAAAATGTGTTGGTTTACTCCCATCCGAAAAGAGTATCAAAGAGGTGTATGTATATACGATGAGAAAAAATTAGTAAATTAATTTGGGAGCAGAGTTGATTGCGTTCGCACATGCGGGCCCATTAACTTATCAGTACGAAGGCTCCCCCGCCAGACAATTGGCTCAATGAGAAAATTACCAAACGGTTATAAATTACTTACCCTCGTTATACGTGCAGTGTGTACGTTATATATATATGAAAGGGAAAAAATAAGAGATTGATGGATTATAAGGAAGGGGACGGCCCACGATGCCACGAGTTTTCCATCCCCGGTCGCACCGTGCGTGAGTATATACATATACCTATACGTATCAACACGGACGATAAACTGTTCATTGATCGACGCGCTGCTCCCATCGGGTACTTACCTTCTTTTGCTTGCGTCTCTATTTTCTCTCGCTATAATAATAGTGACAAGTTGCGTAAAGCACTGCCGTATATTGAATGTAGCCAAACTGCGCTGTGCTACACGATTCGACAGTGCCATTAATCACGCGTTTGTTATTCCCCATCTCGATTTTTGCATCGCTATATAGTTTCTCCTGCTCTTGTAGAATTTATCAACGTGTAGCCGATTCTGTACGCATCTCATTCGTACCGCGTGTATTTACTCATACGGGATGTTGAATCGCGCATTATATGGGCAGGTAATTAATATGCCATCGCCCGTCATAATGATATTCGGACGCGCGACTACTCTTAGAGTCTGATTAATAGTCTCGGCCTTATTGTGTACAAGTCCCTTCATCCCGACGGCACGTCGGATCGGAATACCAAGACACCGTTTCGAGATTTCTAATTTCCTTTACCTACACTATCGGTTGGTATTTGGTGATTAACATTTTTTTTTCAATTACCCTCATACAAGCATTAAATTCATCGTGCATCAGGTATTTTATAAATTACCGAATGAACGCGGGCTCGGTGTTGTGCATCAGGCGTGCCTACATGGTTACTCCTCTTCTCGGTGCAATTATCCGTCATTATCGCCGCACAAGCCGATTTCATCGGTTTTGTAACAGCAACAGTTGCGTAGATGACACAGGAGTCGAATCGGTGATTGATGCAAGTACAAAAAAAGGTTTTCTAGTTGCCGCGCGCATCGCGCAAGTGACGAGAAAATGTATAGCTTTACATACAATTAATATATACGAGTATAGATAGGTGTGCACCGGTGATTATTATAATAGCAGTATACCTATATTAATACATGTGTGTGTGGGGTCGTAGTTTCTTACCCTTTTGCCGGCTTCGGTTTCAATTAGCAGTAAATAATAGTGACGGGGAGTTCCCCGGTGACGTAATTAAACAAACAATAAATTTCAGAGATACGTGTTGCGCACCTACGCTCGATAATCGGTAATGCGCGAGGGTAGTTTGCCGAGCAAATCAGACAGAAAAAAATATAATGGAGCGAGAGCGCCGTATATTATGTATACATCCATGTGGCTCATTTACCAGCTGCAATGATGAATATCATATGCATCGGATGCATTGTACTGCGTCTCGATACGAGCGGTCGCTCAAAAATACAAATTGTGAAAGTTGGTGCAGCGCTGGAGTTGGTGAGTGCAAGTTTATACCTGTAGGTATATATATATACATACGTTGCATGCCATTATTCGCGTATAACGCGTGGATGAAAAAAAAAAATAAATAACGACGAAACGTGTACTTATAATAAAGTTTTAGATATGCATTTTAAGTGCTGATTGTGAAGCCATTGTTACAGAGTTCGATTACTGATGTTTTGTTGTGTTGGGAACGGCGGAATGGAGACCTTATGTTTGTTTATTAAATGTCTGCGCTTGCTTTTTCAGCGCGTATTTTCGTCTGATCGGATAAGACGATACTTTTGTACGCTAATGTTTTTCTAGGTCTTTTTTTTCGTTGGTATAATAACATTTTGTTTCTAAATTACAGACATTTAATAAAATTGATGACAAGTGTGTATTAAAATTGGTTCCTGTTTTTAAGGTATCATCAGCGGTGCCATTAGTCCAACGGACGATCGATAAATTCTTAGTTCACCCCCGCCCCTCCGATACATTGCAAGTGTTGATATTACATAAAAAGGCTCGCAAAACAGGTTGGTTTGTTCTTACGTGTTCGTATGCGTAAAACACGCGCTCCCTCCTCCTCCGCCTTTGAATTTATATGCACACCCATGTTCGCGCTAAACGCTCCACGCGCCCGTTCCGAATTGCAATGTCACGCGTGAGAAAGGAAAGAATAATGGGAACTGCTGCGATAAATCTGCATTTCTCTCGGTATATATATATATATACCCATATCTTACGCGCGTTGTATGAAATTTTTTTTTTCTCTTTTTCTTCGCTCCTTGGGGAAAAAAAGTATGGTGAGTTTGCCGTGGTGTATCTACTAATGAGATGATGGAGCAAATTATATGAGGCGGGCGCCTTTTTCCGAACTTTTTTCGCCTTTCAGCTATACACAACATAAACTGCCACGCTGTTAACGGCTTTCGTCCTCCTTGCGTTTACGCGCGCACGACTCTTCATACGAGCAATTTTCTCACCCAACGTACCCCCCACCACCTCCAGCTTCCGCGGCGCGAATTACATCCTCGGTAGGTGTACCGTATCGCATCGGCTCGAGGCGCTATCAATCGCTTTTTCCGTACCATCATGCATTATTCATGCCTATATGGGTTACATTATAATGTATATGCATCTACTGACAGATCGTTGCAAAACGCGGAGATATTATCGGCGCGAGTTTTTATCGATTATACTGTATCGCGTGTCGTAATGACGGGCAATCATATACGGCGCTTTTTTTGGTTATCTCAATAGTTGCGTGACCACTTTAATTGTAATTGATTCAAAGTATACATGTACAGTTCTGCATTTACAGATCGGTAGGGTCGAGAAATTTTTACAATTTTCCGCTCATTTGATGGGTCGATGATGAACTTTTTGTTATTTTACTGTTTCATCGGACTGTTTTTACGGGAATTCGAGATTTTACGATTTTAATGAAAATTGACGCTTTTCCAGTACGCCCATGTAAATAATCACCTGAAATGACACAATAATAATATAATTTCACAATTAATAATACCTAATAACATATCATACGTGGCTTCAGACCTCCATGCGTTAGCTGCTGTACCTACATATTCTTCTGAAAATTGCGAGTTTTTAGTTGAAAAGTACAATTATATTTATAAAGTGATCTATAGTGATAATGAGTTTTGGACTCCAATTGAAAAAAATAAATAAAAATAACGGTACCCGTATAGATATTGCACCCATAGAACGGGCTGTCGAATCGAAATCAGATCGTCGAGACGACCCCCCCACCGCAGAGCCACCATACGTAGCGAGATCATCTCTAGCGCTGTGATGCGAAAACCCGCGCGCGCGCATCAAAATGATTCAATTAGTGATAAATCATTTGCACTCCGTATATAAGCTATACACGTACGCCCATCGGCTGATATTGCTGTTCTCCCTCGGCGAACTCGATTGACTGGCTCTGCTTTTATTGTATCGAGTGATATTGCAAGGCTCTCCGATCGATGTAAACGCGGAAGCTCGTAAATTAATGCGCACCGGCGCGGCGTGTACAGATCGAGAACCGATGAAAGTCAAATTTATCGCGCGACTCGTGTTTTTTTTTTTTTTTTGTTTTTTTTTGTTTTTTTTTTGCACAAGACCCACGTGATTTATATCCACGTTTCTTTTTTTTCTCTCTTCGTCCGTCCAGCCGGTGGCATTTGTTACAAAATTTTTGCACGCACCGACACGGTCCTTTTTCTCTTGCATGACTTCTTTCATTTTCTAATCTCCGCTATTCAAACGTGCAAGACACACCATACCGCATAATAGCTCGATGGAAATTTATCGATGCACGAAGCCTTATGGTGTAACGACTGGCCGTGCACGTAGTTCGAATTTTCAACGAGTTATCGTTTATTTTTGGCTTGTATCTCGGCGGAAAATTAATTGAGGGGCCGTGTCCGAGCTAACGGGTCCTTGTATACACTACAGCAGAGTTTAGCTTCGCATGTGCGAAGGAGGAAAAATGTAAAAATCTCGATCCGACAATGGGGGACGCGATGCTTACCCAAACGCACCGGAATTCGCAGGGAAATACCCGTGGTCGGCAATTAACGTTCAACTTCAGGTAAATGCGGCACATGATTTTCAAAAATCGCCAAATCTATCCAAACAAAAACTTTTCCCTCCTCGTACAAGCACATGGTTAAACGTAACAAATTCTTCCTGTCCCCCCGAACAAACTACCCGCTCGCGTGTGCACGTCGCGCAAAGGGTAGCCAATTAAAGTCAGCCCCTCGAGCCGCTCCTGGGCATTTCGCACGCGTCGTATAGCTTATACGTACATATATATATATATATATATATATATAAGGCAACAGCCAGATCTGGTTATCTCTTGCGGCGACATGGAGTAAGTAGTGTGCTCTGGCCGCTGGAACAATGGACCACTTAGCCGGGAATCAAGAAAAAATTGCGTTTCCCCTGCAGAGCTTGATCCTCTCCCACCTCCCTATACGCGTGAACGGCTTTTATGGAACGAAAGACACGCTATATATCGAGAACATGTGGAAAAGAGTGTCTCGTTGAATCCGAGGCGTGTAGGCTCAGCGTCCCTAACTATACTTATAGGGTTACCGTTAATTTCGTGAACCATGAAAATTTGGATGATCTTTAATTTGTTCGAGAACAGTCTTAAATATGAGCTTGAACTGAAACGTTTGGAAGGAAACCCAATGGGTACACGTACAGTACGGTATTTCCCATCAAAACTGCACCGATGGTGCAAATTCATTATGCTGTGATACACCATACATACACAGGACCGGGAATAACGAGAAATGTCGCAGAGTTGATGAAAAAAAAGTCGCCCTAATGGACAAACGTGCAAACGCGTCCTCGAGATAATACATATACATATAACTGCACCCCTACGCGCGCGCGACCCTATCAATCGTCGGCGCTGGCCCATACATCCTCGAAAAACCATCGCGTTTCATCAACGCCAGCCGAGCCTCGCGCGTTCATACATCTCTAATTGTGATCCTACACGCGTACTCTTTGTTGTTGTCGTCTTGTCTTCTCCACGGGGGGGGGGGGGGGGATGCGAGGAGAGCTTGTACCGTATGCTTGAAAAACCACAACATAGCACAATCGCGCATGTACGTACACACCTTCGCGAACGAGACCGAGAGAAAATTTATACCCCTCGAGTATATATATTGCGCGTTGCGCTATTCCCGTACATACGTATAGTCACGTTGTATACCTACGTGTTTCTAACCCAATACCCAACGCGGAGTAGAGTGCCATTAGAGGAGGATTATGACGTTTCTAAGTAATGCATGGGCCCCTCAAAGATCTCGGCTCGTGTACTTGTATATTACCAACACGTGCTCGAGAGTTTTAGCACGCGTGTCCGAGGATATACTACGTGCATAGTTTATGCGAGTTTATGTATGGGGCATCGGCTGTTTTCGCACGCCCGACTTTTCAAGGGTTTCGGCGCCAACCCCAACGGAATTCTTTCGATCTCTCTTTTTCGAGTGCTCTTTTTTTTTTTTTCTCTCTTCTCGAGTACCACAAAGATGTGCGTGCGCTTGATTGCCCCGATAGCTCTCGAGAGTAGCCAGTAGCATTTGGCTGCTGAATGTACTACGATGATACATTCATTTTTTTACGAGCCGCGTCTGCTTGTTTTTTTTTGCGTATTGGAAAATCACTTACATAAATCTTTTTCGAAATTTATCTTTTCGGGGCTATCATAAAAAATAAAATAAATGACGAATGAGCGATGGATTGTGCGGGGGTAAGGGAATTTAGATCGCGAGGCAACGCCCGTCAACGGAGATATTCATCGTTCCTCCCTTGCATCTGTTATATACGCTATCACGTTTTTTTTTTTTTTTTTTTTTTTTTTTTTTTTTTTTTTTTTTTTTTTTTTTTTTTTTTNATGTCTTTGTTTTATTTCATTTTATTTTATTTTATTTTTTTTTTGAGAGGTCACACATAAACTTGTTACCATCCTCGGGCGTGATGAATACCATGTGCGCGAGTTCATTTGTCTCGCGAAAATTCTTTGCTCTCTGGCAGTCGCAGATCGAGAACTGTGATTACGGTATCTCCGACTCGGTAAAAATATTATACGTCCAAGGGAATCAGAGAGACCTTGTGGAGCGATTTAATAATCGAACTGTAACTAGTAAACACAGCAGTCACAACTTCGCAGCTTGTACTATTTTTTTTTGTTTTTTTGTTTCGTTAGAGTAAAATGTACAGCTTTCAATGCAAGCCTCTTAAAGTGGCAACAATGTGTCCATTTCTTTTGTTTTATTGACATATAACCAATGTAATAGTAGTCGTAGCCGTAGGTTTATACAACTCGATTGTGAGTCACAGCGACAAACATGAATTTATGTAGATCGCGGGATCGGTGGGTTTTTTTTTCCGCGGCTGCATTCATGGCTCGTTACTTGTATAACACAGTGCCGCCTTCAATTTTCTCAAAATCCATTAGCATAGATCTCCGGTTCGCCTTCGATGCAGTGACGCGCTATTGCACGCGCGTGACTTTGGACATTCGCAGAGGTACAATAAATTAGATATCGGCAAAGATAGCACAATGACTAATACGAATTTGCACTCGCGACAAGAAAATTAATCTTTCCAACGAATGTATGTACATGTACAGCGTTGCACGTAACTATACTACAATTATGCAATCTTTTTTTTCTTATAGTATACCTATACACAAAATGGCAAACAATTTCAAACAAAATATTAGTTTGTTGCAAAGAACAAACGACATGACTGATGAAAAAAAAAAAATTATGTTAAACTAGTTGGTCACCTCGAAGCCATCACTTGTACGTCAGCTATTTTCGTTTCTTGCGCCACCGGCTGAAAAATTCCAGAATCAGCGTGTTAAAAATGCGAAACGGCAAGCACTCGAGTAAGATCGTGCCGAGGAACGATTCCACGCCGTTCGTGTCCCGTTTATCGTCTCTACTTTTTTTTTTTTCCTGTGCCCCGTCGAATCCAAGGATTTTCGGGATGGTATACGTCTTGCAAACGCCAGCGCGAAACAAATGAAATGGTAATTTATTCCAAAAGAGGCGGGAGGAGGAACAGCCCAAAACAGGCGACGCTTCGTTTGGGAGCAAAGCACAGCGGATCACTTATGGCACGCCCATTCTTACGATATTTCCCGCTACGTGACTTCACCTGGTGTAATTTAATTTTGTCCCCTCTGTGCCTTCTCCGCTCGATTATTCATAGCCGACCGGCTCTAGGTGGGACGCAATTACATCGATGAACGCATTGGATTGTCATTTCTTGAGTTCACGTGCACAATATGACGTACACATGTGGAGGGACGGGGACGCACCTCTTCCCGAGATTTTTACAAAAACAGTATATCTGTAGCGAGTCATCACTCGGCCCGACAGCTCATCTCATGCGTATACGTAATTATAATATGCTCAAGCGTCATAGGTATATGTATATCAAGCTGAGAACATAATATATACCTTTCCTATATACGCATCTCGTTCGCGTCGATGCAAATTATGAGCGGGAGAGAAAAACCTCGTTTTCACTTATACAGGCATCACATGCTTTTCTCAACACGCAAATAAGTGAGTGCACGCACGCCAAACTGTAATTTAGCGGCGCGCGAAAATGAGGGAGAGAGATGCAAATGCATTTACGGTGCAGGAGCGGTGCTCGCTCTCGAAGAAGTGAATCTTGGATTACGGCCACGGGCCGATGATTCAGCTGATGGGACATTACGGAAGCGACGGTAAGTGCCGTGCTCTTTCTCACGCACCTCCATGTGGTGGAGTTTGACGGAACAAAAATCGTCCTTTTACCGAGATCGAAACGAAACAGGGTTGGAACACTTTTTTTTTTTTTTTTAAAGGATCCAAAACGCATTTCTCTCGAGTCGCGCGTTTAGTGTTGCGTGGAGAGCATTATTTGTACAAGACGATAGGTATCCATACAGACGGGCCCTCGCGGCCCACACACGTCACGGGCCCCGGCTATATGTAAGCGGATTCGCCGATAGGTATACGTCGGGGATCGGTAGTGTGTTCGCCTAATGCGCATCAGAGGAGAGACACTACACATCACCTATGGATGTATATATATGGGTACTATAGCTGTATAAGCTAAGTAGTGTAGGACGTAATGCATGTAAGCCGAGTAAGAGCACCGAGCGTGACGTTAAAAATCGGCCACTTATCTTCTCTCTCTTGCTCTCGTTCGACTGACTCGCTGCAACGCCAACGACGTTATATTATACCGTCGGCGAGCTTGACACGTTGGACCAACTTTGCGAAGGATAAGCGATTGCCCTACGGCTGTCGCGGGGGGAGAAAAAGAGAGAGAGCGAGAGTGGGCTACATCAGATTTTTCAGTCCGATTGTTCGACCCTGCTGTCGGCGTGACCCAAAGTTAACGTGTCGCTTGCGACGATGTCGCTCGATTTCGCGTGTGTTTATCGATCGCAGCATATAGTAAAGAGATCCTTTGATCGGCTCGCTCGCGAGTATACGTGTCTACGAATTACATTGTTTTCCCTCTTGAGTGGCACATTTGTATACGGTTTACCATGTTTAGGAGGAAGAATGGAGGGGGAAAGAGAGGGCCAATTTCGCAAGGCAACTCGATCTTCTCCGTATATATTCGTATACCCCGTGGTACCAGATTTTTCACGTGAGTATAGATCTCTTTGATAGAGATCCCAACAGTGAGAGGCAGACGAAGACTTGGATTCATGGAACGCTCACTATTTTTCTTTGGCACTTTGGGGGGGCCCATATTGACTCCCTGGCCCCGTTTCTCAGTCCTCACGCGTATGTTTGACACCGGCCTGGTGTAAAAATTTTTCACGTCAATTCGATCGGAGGCATTTATTTCGCTAGAGTGTAGTTACTTGTATATACGGACACGGAAAACGAGTCATCCACATAAATATTCATCATGTACATGATATTTGCTCGCGATGACGCAGCGTCAGCAGATATATTATACACTTGGTTACACAAAAATAATATATAGTGTGCCTGCAAATGCACAATGAACGGATTGATGCACGCATCTCCGATTTTCCAGGCGCGTTAAAATAATTACGAGAGTTTGCGGGAGGAGGAGGAGGAGGAGGAGATGAAAGCCGCTCCCTTTTCGCGGACGAGCGTCAAAGGGGCCGCCTCTCGCGCGAGCTTTCATCTCTTGGCGCCCGGAGCTTTTGCCTCGGATGCCCATGAGAGACGTCATCAGATATTACGCTACGCGTATAGCCGACGGGGATGTACGTGCGATCGAGCCGAACTGATGTTAAAAATGACTTATTCATGGAAGTGTCGTCCCTCTCCGTTTTTACTGGTTTCCGGACAAAGGCCATCCCGATGAAGACTAGTCTATATGACGCTGACGCGTTCAATTTCCGAGGTGAAAAGTCACGCTCGCGCGCGCCCCTTCACCCGAGATCTCCAAGAAAGCTCGTCAACTCCGTTACCCGCTCGCTGAAATTGCTCCAATAACAAAAATAAAAGTCAACGGTATCTTTTCACCATCGGCGCGAAATGACGCTGTATGATTCAGGTGTTTTTTTTTTTTTTTTTTTTCCATTTGCAAATGATTAAAAAAAAACACTCGTACATCAGTCGTACGAGTAAAAACTTTATGTACGAAAGCACTCCCAAGTACCAGCTGGGAGCAAACACACATCCGACCGTTGCCGATCTGCAGGGCAAATATTGTTTTTGTATCGCAGTATATATTATGCACGCGGACGTGGAGGATCGAAATTAGCCTTGTGGTGGGCGCAAAAATCGAACGGCGACGCCCCCGCGAAACCACTTGAGGCTCTACCCTCCCAGTGGCATCGGCAACGAAGCCTTTTGATGCCCGCGTGTGCACGTATACGAAGAGAGAAAAGAAAGAGAGGCAGACGGAGAGAGGCGCGGGGCACGAAGAAACACACTTGATTCCACTCGAAATGCTCGCGAGTGCCTTGAACCCGTCTATTTACGAGTGCCTACGCTGACGCTGCCTGGAGCCGATTACTTATACCCGTTCGTGCGTTGCACCAGCGCGTGTAACGCGATTTCCTGCTCGCGGGAGCGAGGATCGGGAAAAATCGGTCCCCGCCGATCGCGACAATGACGATAAAAAATGACTCCGGCATGCAATATCCCACATAAAGCGTGTGCACCATATACTTTTCGGGAACGAGGATTAACTTCTTGCTCAGCGAGGCGAGACGTCGGGACCTCCCCTTGGAAGCTTCATCTCGGCATACGCGTATTTTTTTTTCTTTTTCTCATTCTGTTACGGGGGTGATACTGGCATTTTTTTTTTTAAACATGAGAGAAAAAGGATCGCCGAAACCTTATGTAATCACTCATTTCGCGGTTCACGTGTCGTTTGATTAAAAATTCCTTATACCCGTGACGTATTTCTGCCTCGTTGCGCGGTACATACAACGTACGTGTATATGATACAACAACCGGAGCAAGATGAATGGCGGGCGTTTAGGTCATTTAATTAGCCGATTAAATTACACGCGAATAATGGACACGCACGTACAACTAATTTATCTCGCGAGTTATCTCGATGATTTGACACGATGAAAAACGACTCCCCCTCCCATCCCCTCTTCATCCTCCTCCCGAAGCAAAGTTATGCAAAGTACGTATGTGATGATGTTATATATGTATGTATTTATGTATGTATAGCATTTATTAAGCCATGTGGTGCGACCACGTAAGGCTTCAAACATTAAGTACATGGTTAAATACATAATCAGTACATTTGCAAGTATTACTTATTGTAGCTAATAAACGAAAATTTCATAGAGATAAGCTGAATTTTGTATAACACAATTTGAAAATCAAAGGAAAAAAAGATAACAAAAATAACACATTAAAATTAAAGTAACGAAGTAAAGTAAAGTAATACAAAACTAAAGTAAGCGTGAAGAAATTAATAACTGAAACTAGACATTTAAAGTCTAGGCGAAAGCCTACATTCCCTAGCCCAATCGCTTTTGTCGTGAAGAAGGAGAGTAGCAAATAAGTTGGACTTGAAACTCGGAGTTACGGAAGAGTCAAAAATAGTTTGATAGACCACGTTTAAGAGTAAGGTAGATTAAACAAGAAATGACTGTCTTAATGTTTCGGTTCGAAAGGATGGGCATGAAAGATATTAGCAGCTAGGTAATCGACAAGAGCGCCTTAAATCAGTAAAAGATGCAGCAAGAAAATAATTAGATGTCAGTTAAGTAGAATAATTATGTGAGAGTATCGAAAACGAGAGTGTTCCCAAGAAGTAATCACGTCGCCTGGACACCGACAGTCAATTTAGGGCGATGCGATAAGGTGTAATTCTGCTCCTTCGTCCAATATTGCCATAAACAAATCGCACACAGGCATTAAAAGCAGTATGCAGTTTAAGATTGGATGAACTATCGATACTGTGATATGCAACTCACATATAGTCAAAGACAGGAAAAATCAGGCTCTCGACTAGTTGTTTCCTAAGAAAAAAAGATAATGCATGTTTGCAGTGATTGAGTCTGTACAGTGCACTGTGAGTACGATTGGCAACGTGCGTTGCATGCCGGTCCCAGTGTATTATAACATCAGGAATAATTTCATGATAGTTGTAGGGGCCAAACATCCAAACTTGCAAAAAAAATTTTTCCAAAATTTCTGATCCCGAAATACCGTCCTTTTTGCGATATCTCCATTATTTACGAAGATACGAGCGTTTAAAGTTTTGCAAAATTTTTGAGCAAGAAATATCTATTTTAGTGTGTAGCCATTGACTTGTAAGTGTTAATAATAGAAGTAATACCTATTTAATACGGTATAATAACATCGGGAATAATTTCATGATAGTTGTAGGGGCCAAACATCCGAACTTGCCTAAAAAAATTTTTCCAAAATTTCTGATCCCGAAATACCGTCCTTTTTGTGATATCTCCATTATTTACGGAGATACGAGCGTTTAAAGTTTTGCAAAATTTTTAAGCAAGAGATATCTATTTTAGAGTGTAGCCATTGACTTGTAAGTGTTAATAATAGAAGTAATACCTATTTAATAAGGTATAATAACATCAGGAATAATTTCACGATAGTTGTAGGGGCCTAACGTCCAAACTTACAAAAAGAATTTTTCCAAAATTTCTGATCCCGAAATACCGTCC
>NW_019379488.1:1424537-1436208 GCF_000648655.2 Copidosoma floridanum | reverse complement strand
AAAAAAAAAAAAAAAAAAAAAAAAAAAAAAAAAAAAAAAAAAAAAAAAAATACACATAACAATATTATGCTGCAAAAATATGTGTTTACATAACTTTTTAGTTATGTCATAAACTTCCTCTATTAGTATTTTTATGAGGGATAACAAAAAATTAACCAGGAAGAGCAAATAGAGAAAAATATAAATTTTTTAGGACAAGATGATTTCATACCACTGGGTTTGCTTCCACGTCTATTTAGTAAATTATTTTTAATGCGGTATTTAGCTTTCTGAGTTTTTTTATTTCATTTATAGTACTCGCAGAAATAAAGCTACAGGAATTTTTACTGTAGAGCAACTTGTCTTTTTTTATTTTAGTAGTTTGAAAAGTGGCCATGAAACACCCAAGGTCGTCTGATGACAGGCACTTTTATTGTTAATTTTGATTTAATTATGTCGTAAAGTGGCCAATAAGCGCAATGGGTCATTTGGTACAAGGTGCTTATATTGTTAATTTTTATTTAATTATGTTGTAAAGTGGCTAGTAAGCGCCGCAGATCATGTGGTGACAGGTGCTTGTGTTGTTAATAAATTTTTTATTAACCAACAAAGTGGTCAATAAGCGCATCAGGTTATCTAGTGATAGGCGCTTGAATTGTTAATTTTTATTCAATTATTTAATCAAATGGGCAATAAGGGCACCGGGTCACCTGGTGATATGCGCTTGTGTTATGATTAAATGAATTAATAATTAATACAATGCCCAGTAATTGCCCCGAGTTTCCTAGTGATGAGCGCTAGTTATTTTTTTTCAACAAATGTATTCTTTATCAAGCTTTCTAGGTTACGTGGTTTTTGTTCATCATGTTGCTAACTTTAAAAAAGTAATTTGCATTTTTCTGAAAAATTTCTTGCAAACTGTATGCCTCACTTATAGTTTATTTATTTACAAGTTGAATACATATTATAATAATGTTAGGCTAAATTTGTTTAGAGTGTAGGGTGCTGTCGTTAAAGATGTTTAATGTACAGAGTTATGGTGTTACATAGCTTGGGATTTCGTTATTTGGTCTTAGTACGCTTGAATTTGCCGCTGGGCGCGCGTTAACTTCGGCCGCAGGGTGTCAGTTCTGACGGTGGTACTATGACGGTTACGTTTTTGTTTTTCTACCGCAGTTGACAGCACTGCGGCAACGTCAGCGACGACGACCAAGCGACAAGAGTATGGCGAAAGACAGCAGCGACGAACTCGAAAGAACGAGTGATCGCGTGCTCAGCAACTTGTTAGCACTACAGCTTCAATATTATTAGAGAGTGCGACAGAAGATAAGTTGGAACGGCCCGGCGGTGGTGGCGCAGACTCAAGTGCGCGCTCGTTCCTTACTTAGTCTCCACCCTGTCGCCGCCTTCGTTCTTTATTAGCAGTTCATCCGAAATAATTCTAGATCTTCGTTACCGTTTCCATTTGCGGTCGCGCGCGAGATTTTATGTTGGTTTCAAGGATTTTTTGTGAGTTTCGTCATTTTTACACGCTGATCACGTCCAGGAGTACTGCAGCTGTTGAGGGTCAGAGTAAAGGCAAGAGACCTATCACTGGGGAACCGCAGTTTCTCGTGTTAGCTCAACGTGCGGCATAAGACGACCATAACAACTCGCAACTCACCATGCGTGGATGACTTTGCAGGATTCGCTAGAAAAAAGGTAAAGTTCATTTTATAAATGATCATAAGAAGAGCGTGTACGTCAGCTTGCTTAAGCATTAGGATAATAATTATCGGTTTAGGGCTACTTTATTAAATTTGAGGTGTTGCGATCATACGTGTCAAAAACATGACAAACTTTTGAAAAGCGAAATTAGGCAAGAAAAAACACCATCTTTTAGGTTGTATGAGAAATTTCAGTGTTTATATGCATATATTATTTACGTAGCTATTGGAATTGTGGACTTGATTGCGCGAGTTCTGAAAGTGTGCAAACGCCAATAGTGAGCCTCGAGGGAATGAGTGGACAAGATGTCCGAATTTTCTCGGAATTTTTAGTACTTTCAGTTTTAATTAAATATAGTGGACATAGTGGCTCACAGTGCTCTTGGCTGCCATACTTATCTACACCGGAAGACATGGGCATATTATTTGAGGATCACTAATTGCCATTTTTTCTTAGCAAACAATAAAACTGGGACAGACAGGCACGTGCTTATGGGAGGCGAACTACATGTCTTTACGTGCAGCAGGTACACAGCGCGTACCTAGCTGTTTCCTTGGCCGCAAACTGCTGAATACTTTATTAGTTGTAATTTTCTAGCTGTTTTTCTGTAGCGTGTAATTGATGCTCCATATATTACATATGCCCTACGAACCTTAGACTAGATATGTTTACAAGCGAAAGTCCGCCACCAGTAAGCAGGTTTCCATATCGAGCCGTAGAATAGCGTTTACACGTGGTGTACAGATCTATCTTTATTTATCATTACGTATTTGTTCTTTTTACTCATGCACGCGCGCGGTCGTGCATGTATATGCGTCTGTGCGTGAGTGTGTGTGTTTTATAATGTATATATTTGCTTTCTACCGTATAGTAACGCATGANAAAAAAAAAAAAAAAAAAAAAAAAAAAAATACACATAACAATATTATGCTGCAAAAATATGTGTTTACATAACTTTTTAGTTATGTCATAAACTTCCTCTATTAGTATTTTTATGAGGGATAACAAAAAATTAACCAGGAAGAGCAAATAGAGAAAAATATAAATTTTTTAGGACAAGATGATTTCATACCACTGGGTTTGCTTCCACGTCTATTTAGTAAATTATTTTTAATGCGGTATTTAGCTTTCTGAGTTTTTTTATTTCATTTATAGTACTCGCAGAAATAAAGCTACAGGAATTTTTACTGTAGAGCAACTTGTCTTTTTTTATTTTAGTAGTTTGAAAAGTGGCCATGAAACACCCAAGGTCGTCTGATGACAGGCACTTTTATTGTTAATTTTGATTTAATTATGTCGTAAAGTGGCCAATAAGCGCAATGGGTCATTTGGTACAAGGTGCTTATATTGTTAATTTTTATTTAATTATGTTGTAAAGTGGCTAGTAAGCGCCGCAGATCATGTGGTGACAGGTGCTTGTGTTGTTAATAAATTTTTTATTAACCAACAAAGTGGTCAATAAGCGCATCAGGTTATCTAGTGATAGGCGCTTGAATTGTTAATTTTTATTCAATTATTTAATCAAATGGGCAATAAGGGCACCGGGTCACCTGGTGATATGCGCTTGTGTTATGATTAAATGAATTAATAATTAATACAATGCCCAGTAATTGCCCCGAGTTTCCTAGTGATGAGCGCTAGTTATTTTTTTTCAACAAATGTATTCTTTATCAAGCTTTCTAGGTTACGTGGTTTTTGTTCATCATGTTGCTAACTTTAAAAAAGTAATTTGCATTTTTCTGAAAAATTTCTTGCAAACTGTATGCCTCACTTATAGTTTATTTATTTACAAGTTGAATACATATTATAATAATGTTAGGCTAAATTTGTTTAGAGTGTAGGGTGCTGTCGTTAAAGATGTTTAATGTACAGAGTTATGGTGTTACATAGCTTGGGATTTCGTTATTTGGTCTTAGTACGCTTGAATTTGCCGCTGGGCGCGCGTTAACTTCGGCCGCAGGGTGTCAGTTCTGACGGTGGTACTATGACGGTTACGTTTTTGTTTTTCTACCGCAGTTGACAGCACTGCGGCAACGTCAGCGACGACGACCAAGCGACAAGAGTATGGCGAAAGACAGCAGCGACGAACTCGAAAGAACGAGTGATCGCGTGCTCAGCAACTTGTTAGCACTACAGCTTCAATATTATTAGAGAGTGCGACAGAAGATAAGTTGGAACGAAAAAAACAGAAGATAAGTTGAAGCGAATGTCAGTACCGTCTAGTACCCAGATTTATGAAATCATGAGCAATATGTTTTATGTAATGTGTTTTCAGATACACCATCATTGATGCAAAATTTTATCAGTGAGACAAATGTAACTCAAAATTTTTCAATCAAGAGTGTCTATCATCGCACGAAAAAATTCACAAAAAAAATTTTTTGTATGTGTTCTATCTAGCATTATAATATAAGAGAAGAAAAACTATTTGCGTCACGCAAAGGAATGCCAAAACATTGAGAAAAATTGGAAGTGTATTAAATGCGGCAAATGTTTTAAAGAAATTATCACTTACGGAGACATTAAAAAAGTCATGAAAAAAACGATAAAAAAAATATCTGTCAAAATTGTGGGAAAGATTATGTAAGAACAGAGCACCTAAGAAGAAATTTCAGAGTATGTAATCAAAATACACATCGTAAATAACTTAATTATAACAAAATTTTTTGTTATGGTCAAATAAAATTATATGTTAAAATTAGACTATTTGTAACAGTTAACATAGAAAGCTTTACAAATTTATTCACAATATATATGAGGGAGCTAGGGGGGAGTATGGGGAGGGGCGGAGGGGTGCGGAGGAGAAGTGGGGGAGCGGGATNGTGTACAGACCTATCTTTATTTATCATTACGTATTTGTTCTTTTTACTCATGCACGCGCGCGGTCGTGCATGTATATGCGTCTGTGCGTGAGTGTGTGTGTTTTATAATGTATATATTTGCTTTCTACCGTATAGTAACGCATGAATTTAATTTTATGATTGCACCCTACTTCATATATCGTGTATTCGCTTATCAACTTGGTCGCCTCTTTTGTGTATCTTTGCTCTGTTTCTTGTATCTATTTATTATTAAATTTCATACTGTCATTTTTTTTTTTTTTTAAATTACTTTTAAAATAATTGAGAGCAAGGCTCGTATTTGATTCTCGTCTGCACTGCCATACGTCATCGGCGTCACCAAGCCCGACAGTATCATTGATGTCCAACTAAGTATATACACCTATAGGTATGGTTCGCCAAGCAGCATGTATGGTGGTGGAGGGGAGCATCAGCTAATTTGCTTCTCCTACAGCGCTGTTTCCGAACGTTACAGAGGGATTGTGTTTGCTCTTTTACTACACGGAGAGTTTGGAAAGATTAACGTCGGCCGTAATCGTAAGCACTTGGATACCCGTAGTACGCTTCAGAGCACATGGCAGCGCAGCCCAATGTAGCTCCTGATTCCATTACCACATCCTTGTTTAAGCCATGAGCTCATAAGTAGTTCACATTCGCATTCATTACAAATTTGGCTCGCGACCGCATTCATCAGTAATTCTTAAACGAGTTTTTCTCTTCTCGCAAGATAATTACAAAACGCTATTAATTTATTAGTTGTAGCAATTAATATTTGACGGTGGAGAAATTTTTTTTCTGATAACATTTTATTTAATTTTTTTTCTTTTATAAAGCACTATTACAATATGGTTAACCACAAAATCTCATTTAAAAACTGGAAAAGTTCTAGAGTTCCAAATGCCAAGTAAACAAAGGTGTATCTAAATAAATTATTACAAAATCGTTTGAAATCCATGTTTTATTTGTGTGTGTGTGTGAGTGTGGGTTGGGGGGGGGTGTGTGTTTATGATTCCAAGGGGACAAAAATTTATCAGGTTTTTAAATCTTTTGGCTGAGTTAAAATGCATTAATTTTTTTTACACATAAAATGCCATATTGTTCAATTGTGGGTAAAAACACTTTCAAATTTGTAATTGCCACATTTGGCACATTTGTAGAAATGTAAAATAAGTATGCCTCACTTATAGTTTATTTATTTATAAGTTGAGCATATATTATAATAATGTTAGGCTAAATTCGTTTAAAGTGTAGGGTGGTATCGTTAAAGATGTTTAATGTACAGAGTTATGGTGTTAAATAGCTTGGGATTTAGTTGTTTGGTTTTAGTATGTTTGAATTTGCCGCTGGGCGCGCGTTAACTTTGGCCGCAGGGTGTCAGTTCTGACGGCGATACTATGACTGTTACGTTTTTATTTTTCTACCGCAGTCGACAGCACTGCGGCAACCTCAGCGACGACGACCGAGCGGCAAGAGTATGGCGAAAGACAGCAGCGACGAACTCGAAAAAACGAGTGATCGCATGCTCGGCAACATGTTAGCACTACAGCTACAATATCATTAGAGAGTGCGAGAGAAGATACGTTGTAACAGCGCGGCGGCGGCGGCGGCGGCGGCGCAGACTCAAGTGCGCGCTCGTTCTTTACTTAGTCTCCACTCTGTCCCCGCCTTCGTTCTTTATCAGCAGTTTATCCGAAATAATTCTAGATCTTCGTTACCGTTTCCATTTGCGGTCACGCGCGAGATTTTGTGTTGGTGTGACAGATTTTTTGTGAGTTTCGTTATTTCTACACGCTGACCACGTTCAGGAGTACTGCAGATGTTGAGGGTCAGGGTAAAGGCAAGAGACCCATCACTGGGGAACCGCAGTTTCTCGTGTTAGCTCAACGTGCGGCATAAGACGACCATCACAACTCGCAACTCACCATGCTTGGATGACTTTGCAGGATTCGCAAGAAAAGAGGAAAAATTTATTATATAAATGATCATAAGATGAGCGTGTACGTTAGCTTGTTTAAGCATTAGGATAATAATTATCGGTTCAGGGCTACTCTATTAAATTTGAGGTGTTGCGATCATACGTGTCAAAAATATGACAAACTTTTGAAAAAGGAAATTAGGCAAGAAAAAACACCAGCTTTCAGGTTGTATGAGAAATTTCAGTGTTTATTTGCATATATTGTTTACGTAGTTATTGGGATTGTGGACTTGATTGCACGAGTTCTGAAAGTGTGCAAACGCCAATAGTGAGCCTCGAGGAAATGAGTGGACAAGATGTCCGAATTTTCTCGGAATTTTAAGTACTTTCAGTTTTAATTAAATATAGTGGACATAGTGGCTTACAGTGCTCTTGGCTACCATACTTATCTACACCAGGAGACATGGGCATATTATTTGAGGATCACTAATCGCCATTTTNTGGAAACCGACGACAAGGGCAGACCAAGTCCAGGTCTGACGACCTTGATCTCCACACACAGCCAGTAGGGACGCCTACTGGCCTCTGCGACCTACCAACCACATCTAGTTCTGCCTATCCAAGGCAGCTGCGAGAAGCGATCTTCCCGCCCCGCGTAAGTACCTGCCAACAGGCAGTCTGTTGTAAAGGGCAGCGGCCCTAAATAAGCCCGCGTAGGTCTGCTCGGTCTGCGTTTTCGCGCCGCGAGCTCGTCGAACAAACGCGCTCGACGTGCGAGAGACACACACACACACACACACACACACGTCCGCGAATATTTTCTTGTAGACATTTCGTGTATCTTAAATATACATTTTAATTTAAAAGAAAATAACCGCGAGTGCTACTTCCTTTCTGTGTGTGCCCGATCCCCCGTTGTGCCGTGTTATAGTTGTCGCGAGAGGCGACGACGTTCAAGGTCGCCGCGATACCTGATCCAGCAGTGGTGTCTCGGCGAACGAGACTTGCAAAATATTTTACAGGGAGTGTCACCGTTGGGTATCCGGGCACCCCAGGTCCGGTCGAAGTGGAGAGACTCCGCCTCGTTCATCTGCGTTGTCCACCCCGTAACATTGGCGCCCGACACAAAACCCACGGATAGGTATCGCGCGACGTCGTCTACAAGGTAGACGACCTTTACTATTATTATCTCTATAATAATAGTAAAGTAGGAGCTGTAGCAGTAGCTACAGCAAAAACAAAAGAAAACAGATCGCGGGTATAACGCGAAGAACGCGTATAACACACACGAGAGACACCGGCAGACTCGTATAGGTCGCGCGTGTAAACAAAGNTGTTTTCAGTAATGTACGTTTTTTAAATTAATATTAACATATTAAGGCGGAATTAGTTATTACTAAATTAGTAACAGAAATGAAAATTTTTTTTTAATTTTCATCAAATTTAAGAAGAACCGTGATTTGTTTGGAAAAGTATTTCTTTTTTTTTTTTTTTTAGTTAAAGCACCTTAAATTATCTACAATAAAAAAAAAAATTTAACTACAAGCCAACGGCAAAATAATGGTTAAGATGATAATTGCACTAACCATACTGTTTTGGAGCAAATAAAATAAAAATGTAAGAGTTTGATGTTGTGCGGTACAATAACCTTCTTAATTTGGAATTCTACTAGTCTACAAATAAATAGTCACTATATGTTTCCAGTTTCAGAAATTTCGTTCGCGAAATTATAATTGCGAGTATGATAGTTTTTTAATATGGTTACTGTGAAGTTATACTAAATAAAAAGATGATTGAAATACATTTGATCTTACAAGGCCTATTTTTCTTGCTTTTATTTTCTCATGACAGATGATTTTTCATGAATAGTTACTTTTTTTGTTATTAGACAGAATTTTAATACGTTTTATGTTAGAAATCCATAGAGATGATTGAATTTGGTACCAAAAATGTCATTTACTTAAATTATAAAAAATTTGTGTGGGTATGTGCGTACTTGTTTTGTTGGTGCATGTTTATTCAGTAAATAAATAGTTTTACCTCATGACAAAAAAATTTGCAAGGTACGATTTAATATGTTACTATTTCAAAACAAATAATAATATGAACCATACAGTCCTTGTACCAAAGCCTAGGATAGTAAAAATAAAGATGAATTAATTAATTTGAACGACGAGGAGTTATCTTACACTTTTTGGGCTTATAATTGTACAGTGTAAGATAATATTTGTAACCATAATGTGCATCTAACAATGTTATATATTAGGCTTTTGTTAGTTATTATGCTCGAAATTTTTGAAATCTTTGGAACTGGGAACATATTGTTTATTCAGAGGTTTGAAGAGTTTTTTTTATTTTGCTTACACGATGTTGTTTCGATTAACAATTATTGGTATTTGTTAGGTACCAAGATTTACGTAAAGAGTTGGATTAGCATTGCGATTATAGGCCAAAAATGGTGACTGCTCGCAGACAAAACATACCTTTGACGCCACGCAATTTATCACGCCTATCTTAGGCACTTGAAGATTATCCTCCAATGAACCATTTATACAAGGGATGTGCTGTAGGTACTGATGGTTCTTTAGCTCTGATTTTTATCAGTGATGTTATGATGGGAGCTTTATCTCGATGTACGCAATTATTTTGCGATGGAACGTTTAGTGTAAGTACCATTTACGACGTCAGCTTGTTTTTGGTAATTTTTTTTTTCCTTTACTATTCAACAAGAAACCGTTTATTTAAGATTCGACTGAGGAAACCAAGTTCAGCCCAGATATTCATCATGCATGCTCGGAAAATGGGGTCGATAAGTGAGAAATCTTAATTAAAAAAAAAAAAATTTTTTTTGACATAATTTCATGAAATGCCATAACGTATTTCGACTAACTTTTTTTTACGAATTGTAAGGGTTTTCCTGCTGTTTTTGCCATCACAAGCTCAAGAACGAAACATATGTATACTGCTATATGGTAACAGTTATTTCAATTGATCCCCGAACTACGTGGTAATATTAAGACAATAACAAGTGATTTTGAAAGAGCATAAATCTCCAGTGCAAGAGACAACTTCGTTGTAAATGGGCCCAATGCTGTGCGAGTATCTGGTTGTGTGTTTCATTGTCTTCAGGTTCATATATTCATGCACACATATATATATAACCATATATATAATAAGACAATTAACTACCTTTTTAACAAACCATTTAAATCTCGCACACAGTTTTTAGTACGATTCATTAAACCGGTTTTTGTTTTTATACATGGACTAACGGCTTTCAAAAATTAATTATACCAAGCAATCTAAAAGTGCTAAATTGTTCTAACTGTACGATATTCCGTAAGGCTTACATTTATTTAGATAAGAATACCTATGTTATTTAGCNTATTTTGTAAGGCTTACATTTATTAAGAAAAGAATACCTATGTTATTTAGCAATTATATAGTGAGTTACTGAGTAGTACTAAATGGTTGATAGCTAGTCCATTTTTTATATATATTTTAAGGTACGATACAGGAGAGTTCCTTTTAAATATCGCAGCTCAAAAATCTTACTTCTATGCAAGACGGTAGTATCATTATTTAACATATTTTTGCAAAATTTTCATTCAATTCTTGTCGTAATAGAAACATTGTATAAACAGAAAATTATTTACAGTGTATCGCTACAATGAGCAAATGAGGGGGAATCTTGTACGTTTAGATGAGTTGGAAGTTAATGAACAAGAAGAAGAAGAGGAAGAATTAAACGAACAGGAACTCGATGGTGATGTAAATGATAATGGTTTGCATATCCAAAATGGAAATGAAAATAACGATGAGCCAATTGAAATTGAAATCGATAGGGCGTTTTTCGAGAATAATATCGACGAAGATGCTGGACTGGGTAAGTTATTTATTCGTTAGTAACAATATCACCATTTTGTTAAAAAAAAATTATTTCATTGCAAACATCCAACTAGTTTAAGAATTGTAATTAAGGGTTATAGTCAAAAAACTAGCTGAGCACTTAAAGCAAGATTAAAGTTTGCAACTAAAGTATTAAATAAAGTCCCTGAATTGATAAGGAAAAAATAGCTTGTTGAGAATATAAGTCACTATTTTTACTGCATTTATTCATTCTCAATTCGATCATCACTTTTTGAGATGAAAAATAAAAAGACTACTTGCGGATTGGAACCCTTAATTGATACTTAGATTGTAGTTTTTTAAGATCATTAAGTGTTCATTATTTTTATTTTGCTATAATAGGGGCTGAGTTTGAAAACGAAGTCAGAGTACGTCAAAGAAGAAGAAACCATGTCGGTAAATATTGACAGTTATAGAAAATTTTTTAGCACACGTAAGATTTCTCCTACGTATTAAACATACTAACTAATGACAAAATGTGTAGTCAGAGACGTGGAGGTTATGCCACGTCCAGCTCTGGTTGTTCCTGAACCTGTGAGAAGAAGAAGAGGTAGGCCAAGGAACGTGCCACGTCCAGCTGCAGATCCGGTTGTTAGACAACCAGTTGTCCGCAGGCGTAGAGGTCGACTGCGACGCAACCCTGCACCACAAAACCATATCGCAGAACTCGACCACGCAAACCACTTAGTTGAAGAAATGGATTTCGAGAAAAATGGAGTTGTTAATCACCTAGATGAGATAATTGATATGATTCAGAACCCGGACTTTGATATTATTATTGACAATGAGATGATGGATGTAAATGAGCATGACGCAGCAGAAGTAAATGAAATTTTACCAGAAGATCAACTTAACCACGACAACAATGAGATCCAAGCCATGAATATCGATAATAATGATGATATCATGAATAATGACCAACAAATGCATATCGTAGATCGGAACCCACGTGGTAAATATATGTATGATATAATGGAAAAAAATTTTTCACGAGTAAAAAATTATTTCCAAGTTTTTAAATTTTATTATAATTTGTGATTTTGTTGTTATTTAATTGAATTCTCTTTATTACAATATATTTTGAAAAATTTTTTTTTGTGTCCGGCTGCATGTATTGTTATTTTGTAAGCCCCTAGCTAGCTATTAATTGTAGATGCTAGTTTTAAAATAATCTGATGTTTTTCACTGCAACATAGGTCTTGCAAGTTATCTTCTTGTACTCAATATTTAGTATCTTGACTAATTGGCAATGAGTTATTTCACGTTAGTACGTACGTTTTGACGGCTTGTATTTGTATTTTAAACTTTTTTAGTCAAAAAC
>NW_019379488.1:1410264-1422343 GCF_000648655.2 Copidosoma floridanum | reverse complement strand
GCTGTGTTATTCGAAGTTTTTGCAGTTTTTACACCATCGTCTGGTTATATTGTACCGCTTGACAAGACTTTTTTGGTTCAGCGCTCGACTGCAGTTTCATTGACAGGTATGTATTTTGTTAATGTTACACTTTTGTTCGAAATTTTCCTGTCACTTGACTTGCAGCTCTTCTACTGGAATTTAATTACTCCCAGTTACATTAAGTACTTGCACAATTTATACGCACATAAGTTTTGTGTATTTCTCATACACACAAGTTTTTGAGGCATATTTGAATAAATTTTCGATTTAGCTGAATACTTTAACTATAAGTGTGTTGAATACGAGGGTGTGTAAGTTACCTTACAATACTAGTTCTTGTAGAAGTCACGAACCTGATAGACGAAGGCCGGCTTATTTGATGCTGTCAAGTTACATACAGTGTCAAGTTACATATGGTGAAAGAAAAAAGGAAGTGTGTTTAATATATCCGAGGTTCGCCGAAGTAAACCGAATAGCCTTTTATACGTATTCATTCATTTCACCACCACCACCGCTGCTGTCGTGTACAAGAGCAAGCCCACCAACACAAACCCCCTATGCCCTCGCACTTATGCAAACATTACCGAGGTTGGCCGAAGTTAACTGAATAAACTTTAATCGCTTTGCTCTCCTGCTTGCTACTCTCACCAACCTCCTGTATGCAATAGTAGTTTAGTTCTTATTAAAATCTCAATAATGCCTCATTAAAGCCTTATTAAGTATTTTTTTAAGTCTTCACAAACTCTTAATATGCCCATATAATATAGTTAAAAATTCCTTATGACATTATTATTAACTTTTTTCGAGGACTTAATAAATGTTTCATTTCACCCACAAGACGCCCTCACTAAGAAATATTTTACACTAATCATTACTTAACTATAATTTAAATCAATGAATAAATAAAAATGTATGCAAGTATAAGATAAAATTTGTTTTTTAATGCACAATTCTACTTATATTTTTTTTTAAAACTTTTAGTGTCTTTTCCACATCACCTTGTAGTAAACACCTGAATGCGTTTATAACTCACATTTAACTGACTTTTACCAAGTAAATCCAAATCTTATCATCAGAAGTTTGTCATTCACGGCTGACCATTTTCTTGCCAATAATTTTGAATGATCTTATATCATTTAAAACGTCCTAATCACACAGTGGAGTTGGCGAACGCAGTGATCAGGTGGACGAAGACCCCTAGTGTGTGTGTGTATGTGCGAGTGTGTATTATTATCAAAGTAACCTATACTAGCGTTGTCAAAATCTTACGATTAATGAAAAATAAGTACTTTGATAGAATTTATTATAAATTATATTGTCACTGTGGTGTAGTACTGAACATGCAAACATGGTTTTGAACTTGAGCATAATTAATACTTTTTTGTGGCATTTTTTTATCAGTAATAATATCAATTTTTACTATGACTAATAAGTAAGTAGATACAACTCATTTACAACTGTGACTTGAAAGTAAAATGATGCAATAACTAACATACATTACGTACTTGAGCAATTCCACAAAAACGTCAATATTGTTTGTGAACTTGTACAGTAACTTTACTACCGAAGTATTATCAACATAATGAAAAGTATATTTAAAGTACTGTTATAGTTAGTACGTATTTTATATAATGTTTTATTCAACAAATAAATTTTTAATATTATCTGCTATATATTGCACAATAATCTCATTCTTTCTTTGTTATGTAATTTTAAGAAAGAAGTATATACAATTAAATTAAAATTTTAGAGTACAACTGCACTCAAATTTCGTTGTGAAAGTTAACAATTTTAAACAGAAACTGTTCAAAAATTTTTTTTATACCTTAATTGCAACACGAAAATGTGAACCTGATTTAGTCACGGACTAGCTTTTTTATAGTCTATAAAGAATTATAGAAAAAATTTGTTAATATAACAGTCATATTACTCATTAAGTTACTTGTATATTGTATGATTTTTTTATCTGTACTTTTTGAAATCAATCATGTATGTATGTACAAGTACTAATACCACATTACTTCTAGTATGCGTAGTATGTTATGCTGCAAAGGACGTTCAAAAAATAAGGCCTTGTGGACATAGGGCACGTGTGCCGTGCTTGAGGCATCTTCAACAAATACACAATTTGTGTCCGATGTGCAGGGGTGTGATCGATTCATATCTTCCACCGGAGCGGATGAATAACTTGAGATAAGCTGTTGTAGTTCTAATTGTAATCAGTCTTCAAGAATCTAAACAACGTTATAAATTTTTTATTAAACAATTTTTCTCTGTATGACCACATGTCCGAAACAATTGTTCTAAATATAATAAACTTATGTGGTGATGTATCGGTGTGATAGAATGTTAATAAAAAACATTTGTTTTTGCATATGTGTAATATATATATATTTTTTCCTCAGTTTTGCAAGCACTCACCTTAATAATTGCCATGTGTGATAGGGTTGACAACACTATGTGTATAATAAATAGTACTGTACTGGGATAATATCGCAAATGATGTTGCGCTAAAATATATAAGCGGTAACTTGTGGCGTATAGTAAAGTACAGCAACAATGTTAGAACCTGTATTATCGACCACTGTTGCAATTTTTCTTTTTAATCAGAGAAAAAGTAACCGTAGTTTCACGGTAGAAAGTATATTTAATAAGGATCATTTTTACTGTCAGGGACATATTACTGAGAAGGTACGGTAGAATTTACTAAATATTACAGTAAAAATTCTTGTAGCTGCTTCCTACGTATACAATAAATGAAATAAAAAATCTCAGCAAGGTAAATACCGCATTGAAAATGTTTCCCTAATGTACGTTGGAGCCAACCCAGTGTTATTAAATCATATTGATACATGATTAAGTTTTACATCTTACTAGGAAACTCGGGGTAATTACTAGGTATTGTATTAATTGTAAATTCATTTAATTATAACACAAGCGCATATCACCAGGTGACCCGGTGCCCATATTGCCCACTTGATGAAATAATTGAATAGAAATTAACATTTTAAGCACCTATCACTAGATTACATGGAGCGCTTATTGACCACTTTGATGGTTAAAAAAACATTTATTAACAACACAAGCACCTATCACCACAAGACCTGGGGCGCTTACTGGCCACTTTACAGCATAATTAAATAAAAATTAACAATACAAGCACCTCGTATCAAATGACCCATTGCGCTTATTGGCCACTTTACAACATAATTAAATCAAAATTAACAAAATGAGTGCCTGTCATCAGACGACATTGGGTGCTTAATGGCCACTTTACAAACTGCTAAAATAAAAAAAGACAAGTTGCTCTACAGTAAAAATTCCTGTAGCTTTATTTCTGCGAGTACTATAAATGAAATAAAAAAACTCAGAAAGCTAAATACCGCATTAAAAATAATTTACTAAATAGACGTGGAAGCAAACCCAGTGGTATGAAATCATCTTGTCCTAAAAAATTTATATTTTTCTCTATTTGCTCTTCCTGGTTAATTTTTTGTTATCCCTCATAAAAATACTAATAGAGGAAGTTTATGACATAACTAAAAAGTTATGTAAACATATATTTTTGCAGCATAATATTGTTATGTGTATTTTTTTTTTTTTTTTTTTTCTAGTCAAGAAAATGAAGTTAGCGTATTTTTTTTTTCAAGAACCATAATGCAAAAATACAAGATCTCACGATCCACGGACTTATTTTCATACCCTCTTACGCCTTCCATCACGACGCCATATTTGAGGAAGATGTGAACTACTGTGAGAATGTTTGAATGTTTGATATATATTTTAGACGCCATGATGGCTCTTCTGCAGCAGCGCTGCAGGTGGCAGAGCTTAAGGCCAAACGTTCTCATAGTGCCGAAGATCCTGTACAAATGAAACGAAGTGGCCCGAGTTAAAGCTAAAATACATTCATGCATGACGCATCTAACCTAAAATTGATACACACACACATACACAGACAACGTGTGTCTGTTTATTCCTGTATATATTTACCAGCATATTATTCTTTACCTATTCATCCACTTTTTTTTTTGTATAATTAATGCCAAAATAAATGTGCGTTCCTGATTGGTTTGTAAAAATGGATGCACATTTTTACACCTAGTATTTTTGCATTATATCAAGAATGATTTTTATTTTACTGCATTCGAAGGGGGAGGGTAAAGTCAAGTACTTTTCCGCTCTCAGGCAGAACATCGATACCTTGAGCCCTAGTGGTGTAAAGTACCATTTTGAATTTATCTGCTCTTAAAACCACGAGATTATTCTCAACGAATTACACAACCAATACAAGCCTACAGTCACGTGATATTCTTTTTTTTAATAAACTATCTTTAACACCAAAAAAGTATTAGTGTCAAGAATTTTTTTAAGCATGAAACGATAAATCAATGTTTTTTTACCTTTAAACAAATAATTTTTCCATAATAAATACAAATATCTGTTATCTAGTGCTACTGCTTTTTCCTGTTCACGTGTCGCTGCTCAAGATTTTAGTACACAGCAGACATCAAATCTTTTTGCACGATATTGGGATTTGAACTCTGGCAGTACGCACCCTCATGGAAAAGATACGAAGCTGGGAGAGGAGGCTTTTATCCACTGCTCCATTTACAGTACGTGGTAAAAAGGTTATTTACAACAATTTATATGGGAAAAATTATTCGGGCACAGTCTATTAAATTTTTTTTGTGTACAATAATTTTATGTACCTTGTATTTTGTGCATAAAATAAACAGGCATGAGATATTTGTGCCTGTTGAAAAGTTGTCCTCATTCGAGTTATCATTTTGTCATTTTTTTTTGTTCACAATTATTTGTACGTGAACAATTATTCGTACACAACCCGTCAATATTTTTTCTTGTGTATAATAGTTGTGTGTACAACGTTTTTTGTGCCCATTAATAATTTTATTAAATAATTATGTGAACTATCGCTTGTGTACAATAATTAGTGAACAATGATAATGTGTACGATTCTTAGGCGCACTGTACACGTATTGCCGATTTCATTAGTCGAATCTTTTCATCATTTAAAAAAAACTTTCTATACGCTTATTGTAACTCTTACGTCGAGCAAGTACCTGACATTTATACTTTCATACTTACTTTTCTTTGCGTAAATAACAACCATACTTTTACAGATAAACAAGACTTAGAAAAATATCCTGTACTGTCTTTATCTTAAACTGGGTATTATGACATAATAGTGAAAATAGCTTAATTCAAAAAATACTTTATTCACAAATCAAATAGTTTTGAAGAATATGACGCAATAAAAATGTAATAATTTATTCATGAAACCTTGCGCAAATAAATTAACAATGGAAAAAAATTGATAGTTCACAAAATTCTGAAAATAATTAAGTTTACTATTTCTTACCATGGGCACAAAGTGTGGCTGCCGCTTTGAACCCTTAGACTACACTTTGCACCCTTTTGTCATCACTTCGGACTCACGATAAAAAAAAACTCTCCTGTCCTTAAGACCAGTGATTTACTAGGTGCAAAATATACCTACAGAAGACGGTTATATGTGACTCGTGCACCAACGTACAAGCATGCTCTTTGGGCACTCATGTTTATACTTTGTACCCTTGTCTTGTAACGTACCATTATAATTAAAAAAAAAAATTAAAAATTCAAATTTAGTAAACAATAATTAATACACACACATGTCATATACTTAATATTTATGACTTCGAAACACAAAGTTTCATTTTTAAATTATAAAAAACTCAAACAATCGTATACAACGCTCATCTTACAAAATCAATTCGCACAAGTACCCAAAATCATGTGGTTAATCAACAATTTCAACCTTCTCTACTGTGGATGTACACAAGAAATATTATACAAAATTTTGATAGCAAATTGTACTTAATATAAAATCCAAGAGATCTGCAGTTTTTACCATCAATTACTGTGAAAGAATTGCACCACAAATGTACTCATGTCAGTCGAGGGTAATTACGTTAAGCTCTGATTGGTCGTCCGGATCCCCAATTTGACGAGTCTCCTTAAGCGCAAGAGTATAAAAACTCCTCGCACATAACAATATTCGCCTTTTCTCTTTCATCAAGTGCTTTAAAGTAACTATAAAAGTTGAAGAGCGAGTTCTGTTGCATCTTTTAAGTGGATGTAAGACTTAGTTCAGTGATTAAGCTACGTGTTAAAAATGTGCATTTCAAGTTAATGTAGGACTTAGTTTGGTAACTAAGCTGTGTAAGAAAAGCTTGAGAAAACCAGGCCACTGTAAACTCACCTAAAAAGTGAATTATGGAGAAACAAAATAGAAAGGACTGTCGACTTGGGTTCTGACGTAAAAAGCGGAAGCCTAATGATTGTCATCACTACGAGTACTCTCGTGTGGGATTGGGAACATCGCTGCGGTCAATCTTGTAAGATCTTGCGACTACGTGCATGTTAGCAGCTTCTAACCAAAGATTATAAAAGTAAGTTAAGTTGAGGAAACTAAAAATTTTATAAACATTTTTAGTGCAGATCTAAAACTTTATTGTTTATACTAGTTGTAAAATGAACTATTTCTGGCTTTTCTTAATTTATTAAATCATTGAATAAGACATAACTTGGTTCCTGATTAAAATAATTTTCTTAATTTAAAAACATTCCAATTACTTAATTATATGAAACATTTAAGATCTAATGATTCTAATTAATTAACAAATAGTTTTTACCTTGATGAATAAATTGAATGTGAAGTAATATCTGAACAGACAACGTATGGCAAAGATCTTTACAAGGACGTGAGATAAAAAGACAAATAAGATATGCAACTACCGTATGACACAAGACATAAACTCTAACAGTGAGTCAACGCCAGTTCGGCGTACACCACTTCATACATATTGTTTGGTGAAATCTAACACTAGAACGCCAAATCAACGATTTAGAAACAAATTATACTGTAATTAAAAGCCAATAAAGCCTTTCGGCAGATGCACACTGGGGCAGAAAGCACTCTTTTGGTTCAAAAGTCTCTAGAGACCTCAATTTTTAACCAATTTAGATAATTTTTTTTATTTTGAAGGTAAGATAATTCGTAAGATATCTGTGGAAGCCGAATTTCAATTTTTCCTTCCAAATATGTTTCACCTAACCTCAAATGTCAAAAATAATTAATTAGTGCTAGATAACACTTTACCATCAATAATAAGCTTTAATCTATGCGATAAAATGAGAAAGAAATGACAGCCTAATGTATTTTGAGATAACTTCTCCTGCGAAAAACATTAAATTCAAGAAATTCAAAATGGCGGATTCAATATGGTCACCCAAATTTAAAAAATACCCAAATCTCTAGAAAAATCTTAACTCGGGGGTTTTTGGGGTCGCTGATGACGAATTCATCATCCACATTTGCAAATTCAAAATAGTAAATCTAATATGGCAGACTAGAAGGATAATATGGATAGGCTTGTAGCAGTTATAAGTAATTATATTCATGCGTGGTACTAATAAATAAAGAGAAACTGTTATTTTCATACGTTATTATTCATGTACAGAAGATCTATTACAGACTTATTCCTAATGTATTTATTTATTACTGTTTTCATTACATGAAAAAACAGAGAAGTTGTAACTTGAAAAGTTCTTTATTATTGTATAACCTACATTAATATTTTTCTACGAATCATAATTATAAAAGAAATTTTAAAACGCAGTGAAAAAATACCACATCGTTTCAACGTGGAATCCTTATGGGATACACGTGAAATAGGACACCGGGGATCAGCTTAGTTTTGGCCGAGTGTGTTATGATATTCATCCGATGAATACCATATGTGTAATGCATAATAGTGTCGCTTACAAATTACACCTTGTATTTTTGTCAATAAGTGAAGAAAACTAAAGTTAAAGACATAAGTCACCTTTTTGCAACACTTGATGCAGGGGAAACCGTCTCTTTATGATTACCACGTAAGTGACAGTAAGTCGTCTCGTAGGTAAAAGTAAGTGGTAAGGCCTTACACACATAGAAACGTGCGGACGCGTGCTTCCACTTTCGTGTACGTTCGGGACACCTTGAGACATTTAATATTAATCGCTATTGCAATATCATACTCGTTAGTTGGAGTAATATACTGGTTAGTTGTGGTAATATACTGGTAAGTTGTGGTAATATGCTAATCTTTTACTGTAATATCAACCAATATCGAATTTTCGATGTGTGCCAGACGCACGAAAAATCGAACATACGCGCTCGCATGCTCTTATGTGTTAGTGGCCTAAGTACAGCTTTTTTTATTTTTTATATTATAGTGCTCTACGTCCGGCTCCTTTAATAAGGGCACTACTATGGGCACTTAGCACTTTGAAGAAGGAAGGGAAGAGGGATGGGAGGCCTCCCATTCCTGGGAGGGGGGTAGGGGGAAATTAGGCAATTATGCTGCGAGGAAGTCGCCTAAACCCTCCTCGAGGAGCATTGCGTAGTGAAAAAGCACATGTGAAAAATCACAGAGGTACTTGCCCGATAAGTCGCACTGGCCGGGAATCGAACCACGGTCTCCCGCGTGCCAATCCACGAACTAGCTGACTGAGCCACCGCGCGCTCTTTAAGTACAGCTATTTCGCCAGGCATCCTTGTTATTGCCAGATGTTATGCCTATAGAGGTAGGTATAGTATATCTTTAAATGCCGTATTGCGCTTCAGGTGGATTATCATCTCTGTTCTTAGTTTATGAGTTATACTCGAATAGACCATTTCCTCGTGATTTCGTGACGTACACACTAGATCTCTATGTACTTAACTGTGTAAATGTTAGTAAATGATTATTTGGTCTTTTTTTTAAGAATGATGAAATTTTGTACTGTCGTTTCTTAGTATACAGTCTTAGAGTACAGAAAATTTCTTCAATTGTTTTTGCATCAGTAGTGTTCTAATAAAGATATATTTTTTGGACTGATGAAGTGTTGCTAGTGATTTGTACAATTTTTGTTTATTTGTTTATCAAAAAATATACAGACATGTGTGATCAAGCTATTTTAAAATTTTTATTTACAGATTATGTGGATAAAGTACATCTGTTCCAAACTAACCAACAGTGTGTTATGTCAATACATACAGCAATCTGAGATTTATGAAAGTGAGCTCATTTTTGTTTATAAGNGACCCCGAGTTCCACGAGAGGCGGAAGGCTCCCCCAGCCAGAGGGTTAACGCGAGGCTAGCGTCAGTGACCTCGACTACCAGACACCGTTAGTAGGGACGCCTACTGACCCCAGCGTTGGCACGACAGCTCCTTCGAGACTGAGAGAGTCGTTACTACCTGCGACCGTGAGTACCGGTCCTTAGGCGACCGTTTTGTTGTAAAGGGCAGCGGCCCTCTATTAGCCCGCGTAGGTCTGCCCGGTCTGCGTTTTCGTGCCACGAGCTCGTCGAGCAATCGCGCTCGATGTGCGAGGAAACACACACACGCACACACACACACCCGCGAATACTTTTTTGTAATTATTTCATATTCCCTGAATATACATTTTAATTTAAAAAAAAAATACCCGCGAGTGCTACTTCCTTTCTGTGTGTGCGATTTTAAAGCCCATTAATACAATTCTTGTTTTATTTTTATATAATTACTTAATGACATTGTGCCATTATTTGTTTATTAACTTCAACATAAGTGCCCTTAAAAACCATTAAAATAATACGAAACTCGAAATTCATTTATATAATGATCTTACATAATTCATTTATGATTGATTTAATGAATTACTGTATTTGTTAAAAACCATTGATACATTCTTTAAGTATATTCTAAAATTTTTATTTACAGATTATGTGGATAAAGTACATCTGTTCCAAACTAACCAACAGTGTGTTATGTCAATACATACAGCAATCTGAGATTTATGAAAGTGAGCTCATTTTTGTTTATAAGGTGAGATAAAAGGAATTTTGTAAACCAGACAAATATATTTTTCGCGTGAAAAATGCCATTCTATGTAGAAATCGACACTACCGCAATGTAAAAGGAAAATTTTATTTTACTTTTACGAATTTTCCTGTTTACAGTTGTTTCTCTTAAAAAAAACAAGAAATGAAAGAAATCTATGAAACAAAGAACTTTTTTACATAAGAATGTTTTTGTAAACATTAACAAATTATTAGTTCTTTAGCCATACATCATTGTGATTTCAGAATCATGAGCTCCATTCATATAACATATAGTGAACTATGTCAGGTGCTTTATCTACTTGCAAATTGTGAGAGAATAACAGAAAAATTAGTAGAATATGCAAAAAAATATTAAAAAATTCATGCTACGCAAATAATAGTAATCGAAAGAAAATGAAGTCGGTTTTTAACAAGTTTCAAACAAAAAATAGCGTCATTTTTACACAACGTTGAAGCGTTTGAAAAAAAGAATGCTGAATAGATAAATAAGTACGTTACCATGGAATCTGATTCAAAATCACCTCACCTTGGAAGACCGTTGAGCACTGTTTATCAAGAAAGTTCATAGTCGAGAAAACGCTGGAAAATACAAAGTATTCTTGATGCATACAGTGAAATCAAAATTGAAGAGGCTTACGTAACAATTTCAAAGAATAAGGGTAAACTACGATTGATGAATATAATACTGCAAGACTCTACGACAGCTACCAAAACTAGTTAAGAAGTAGATAGTGTAACTGTGTGCACACATGAGGAATGCATTGCCTTAATAGAAGATACAAAATTGTCTAGGTGGCAGTATTAAATAGTAAGGAGTGCAGCTCATGAAAAAAAAAAATATTTTTCTTCATTTCGAAAGTTATATGTAGTAAGAAAGCAATGCCTTCCTTCGTCTGATAATTTACTGGTTATGGAAAAAGGTGCTTCCGTAAACTTACAGGGACTATTAGATTATACATATTCTCAAATTCTACTCATTCCTCAAGTAGTACTTGCTTTGTCTACTAGTAATATGCATTTGTCTTTGGTCTTAACAACGAAATGGGGAGGTGATGGCGCATCGGACCAAAGTCAATATAAGCAGATGCTTAGTGACGGTAGTATATCTGATGAGAGCATTTTTATGCTTTCAATAGTCCCACTGAAACTAGAAATGTACTGTTCTACTGGTAGTTCACTGATTTGGCAGAACCCACAGGCAGGTTCTACAAAGAAACTCCTGAGAAAGCATTGTTAGAATTTAATAATGTTAAAAATCAAATAAAACTGCTCCAACGATAAGAAGTTAAAATAAATGGCATGACATGTATAGTTAAGCATGAATTACTGTTAACAATAATTAATGGTAAAATATGTCAAATTGTAACGAATACTCTATCTAGCTCATCATGTACAATTTGTGGTGCAAAACCATCTTAAATAAATGACTTGGCAAAGCTAAATATAGACACAATTTCTCAGGTAACAAAGGGGTCACCAGACCCACAGGTAGAACGAAGCTCTTTAAACGTTAGTACTGCATTCATGTTGCTTACTAAAACAAAAACTTGAAAAACGAATAAATAAATAAAAAAACAATAAGTAGTTTAGTACTCACGATGGTTGAACTTCGTGAGAACGTCGTGCATAAATACAGTACTCACGAAGTTCAACCATCGTGAATACTAAACTATTTACTTATTTATTTTTTTTATTCGCTTTTTAAGTTTTTGTTTTAGTAAACAACATGAATGCAGTACTAACGTTTACAGAGCTTCATTGTTCCTGTGGGTCTGGCGACTCCTTTGTTACCTAAGAAATTGTGTCTATACTCATCTCATGTTTAAAGAACTTCGTTCTTACCGCGGGTTGCATGACCCATTGATACCCCCTGGTTTGTTTTTTATTCGTTTTTCAAGTTTTTGTTTTAGTAAACAACATGAATGCAGTACCAACGTTTACAGAGCTTCGTTCTTCCTGTGGGTCTGGCGACCCCCTTGTTACCTGAGAAATAGTGTCCATACTCATCTCATGTTTAAAGAACTACGTTCTTACCGTAGGTCCCATGACCCATTAATACCCCCTGGTTTGTAGTTTTAATTTCCTTTGTAATTTTTTCATTTGTTGGTTTTTTTTTTTTTATTTTTTGTTTTATTTTTTTCTT
>NW_019379488.1:1385402-1407978 GCF_000648655.2 Copidosoma floridanum | reverse complement strand
TTTTTTTTTTTTTTTTTTTTTTTTTTTTTTTTTTTTTTTTTTTTTTTTTTTTTTAGAATTGTAAAAGAAAAAAATAATTCAAAGTGAAAGAAAAATTATTGTGGGAGAATAAAATTAAAATTTATTAAAAAATTAATTGCTTCGGAGTGTGAGGGAGAATGGTGGGTAAAGGTGTGTAGAAGAGTAACCCAGCATGGTTGGCAGATATACATATATAGTGGGAAGAGGGGAAGTGTATGGAGAACAATTGGTGAGGGGGACGGGGTAAGGGAGGGAAACTTGAGAGGAAGAGACTCTGGGTAAACGACTTTCGTTTCAAAAAAAAAAAATCTGTCGGTTTTAAAATTCCAGCCCACCGAGTACGCGACATAAAGAACTTCGTTCTAATACAAAAAAAAAAAGTAGAAGAATATTTCGAGTATGGTTTGTCAAGCTTGCACGCATGGATTAGAATAATCAAGTACATCTTACATATTGGCCAACGATTACAATTCCGAAAGTAGTGTGCAAGATCTAATGAGAAGAAAAACCAGGTGGCAGTGGAAAAAAAATACATTCAGCAGGAATTCCGAAAAGGAACTGGTATTATTCTAGGTCATTATTTGTGGCATGGAAATCGACGTGCTAAAATTTCAAGAATACAAAAAAAATACTGCGGACCTATATTTAAAATATTATGACTAGTACTATTTGTCTGCTTCTGTTCACGAAATTTTTTTCCATAGAGCTCAAATAATAGAGCATCATAAATTTGTTCCAATTGGACACTTGACGGAAGAAGCGCAAGAAGCTTGAAATAAGGATGTCAAATTCTTCAGAAAATTTAATACAAGAAACTGTGGAAGAGTACAAACTAATACAGACTTGTTGAATAAATTTCTAATTTTTTCGGATCCTTACATTTGTAGTATTAGAAACAAAGCGAGTAATAATAAGCATTTAGTGGATGACAGTGCTACCGAACACCATTTTAAATTTATTAACTATAATGTTGTATCCAGCAGAAGTAATCTCAAAATACATTAGGCTGTCGTTTCTGCCTCATTTTATCGCATAGATAAAAGCTTACTTTTGATAGTAAAGTGTTATCCAGCACAAATTAATTATTTTTGACATTTGAGGTTAGGTGAAACATATTTGGAAGGGAAAATCGAAATTCGGCTTCTTCAAATATCTTACAAATCATGTTACCTCCAAAATAAAATAAAAATATATCTAAATTGGTTAAAAATTGTGGTCTCTAGAAACTTTTGAACAAAAAAGTGCTTTCTGCCCCAGTGTGCGACGGTTGGTTCATGACGAACAAAAATTAAATTTATTTGTTTGTAGAATGAATCTATGAATTCCGTCCTTTACTTGTAGAAGTTTGGACGTAACAGCTGCTTAAAAAATGTTGGATTTTGTTTGATAAGTGTCATCGTCTCCAGGGCTACTTTAAAGCCCTAGAGACACGCGAAGCAGAGTCCGAGGGATGTACGGTTTCCTCGAAGCGATGGCAATTCTGTGGCGAAATCTACATTTCCTAATAAGGGCATACGAGCCTCTTAAAAACGCCTGAGGTAGGAAAAGTTTATGTAAGGTTAAAAAAAACAATTTATTGTAGTGAATTAATTAGTAATTACTGAAATTTATAATTTAATAACTTAATAGACAGGAAATTAGAATTTGAATGAAAAATACGTTACAAAATATACTAAAAATGGAAGCAATCGGGGTTCTTATATTAAAATAGCTCGTGGTAAATCAAACGTAATTCTAAGCTAGCATGTAGAAGGTTGCCAGTTCGAATCTCGTAAAAAGTAATTTTTTATCTTAAGAAAATTTGTTTAGGAATAAAAACGAAAGGTTACTTTTATAATACACAAAAATAACTATAATTTGGTAAGAAAAAAGGAGAGTCTTTTACTGTAGAATATTTCACGTTTCATCGAACCTTTACAGGAACATGTAAACATGACATACAAAAAAAAAAAAAAGGATGAGTGGGTATTAGCTAGACATTCAGTAAGGTATCTCACAGTAGAATTTCTTTTCGTACTATTTTTTTTTGTAGTTACCTACTGTAACGGTGCCCCACCGTTAGGCCAAGTTAGTAGGCTAGGGCAGGTAGAGAAAGGGGAAAAAAGAGTCCAAGGGACCTAAGTGGGAAAGTAGGGGTAAGGGAAAAGAGAGGAAAGCCCGGAAAGGAAGCAAGGAGAGACAGATTAGCTTGGGTAAGCGAGCGCGCGAGAAGCGGAATAATTTTTTGAGTACGACTCTCGTGATCGAGTTTTTTTTTGCGCGATAAATTCTTTGGGTGCGACGTCCAGAGATTACCAAGTCTGCGCTGGAGGCTGCTGAGAAAGCAGGCAACCTGTGCTGGAGGCTGCTGAGAAAGCAGGCGACCCCGAGTTACACGAGAGGCGGAAGGCTCCCCCAGCCAGAGGGTTAACGCGAGGCTAGCGTCAGTGACCTCGACTACCAGACACCGTTAGTAGGGACGCCTACTGACCCCAGCGTTGGCACGACAGCTCCTTCGAGACTGAGAGAGTCGTCACTACTTGCGACCGTGAGTACCGGTCCTTAGGCGACCGTTTTATTGTAATGGGCAGCGGCCCTCGATTAGCCCGCGTAGGTCTGCCCGGTCTGCGTTTTCGCGCCGCGAGCTCGTCGAGCAATCGCGCTCGACGTGCGAGGAAACACACACACGCACACACACACACACCCGCGAATACTTTTTTGTAATTATTTCATATTCCCTGAATATACATTTTAATTTAAAAAGAAAAAAATACCCGCGAGTGCTACTTCCTTTCTGTGTGTGCCCGATCCCCCTTTGTGCCGTGTTAAAGTCGTCACGAGAGGCGATGACGTTCAAGGTCGCCTCGATACCGTAATCCCGCAGTGGTGTCTCGGCGAACGAGACCCGCAAAATATTTTACAGGGAGTGTCAACGAGGGTATCCGGGTAACACAGGCCCGGTCGAAGTGGAGAGACTCTGCCTCGTTAATACGCATCGTGCACCCCGTAATATTGGCGCCCGACGAATAACCCACGGTTAGGTATCGCGCTACGTCGTCTACAAGGTAGACGACAAATACTATTGCTGTAGCTATAGCAAATAGCAGCGGCTTTGTTTACGTGACAATTTGGAGTCGTTGCTGACTTCCAGCACTCAAAATTTTTGTTCACAAGTGCGAGCGAGAAAGAAAATAATATTTCGAGACGAAATATTATTTTCAATAGCTAACGAGCCTTGCCNTTTTTTTTAAATGATTTACAACTTCTGTCTGAGAATTTTGTATGTATAAAAATTTATTAAGAGGTATTGGATATCTAGAATTTTTGACAACTAAAATATCAAAATCAAGACTATCTTTCATTAATTTGAGATTGGTCTCTAACAGACTTCTTAAAAAGACTCTGTATCATAACGTGGCAAAGCCATTTGAGATCTTACCATATCATTTGACTTTTGCTAGTATATCAAAGAAAATTTCTTGTAAATTTAATTTTCAAGCAATTTTTTTTAATGTTAATAAATTTTCATAACTTATAAGGTTAGAAAAGATAAGCTTGACAGACAATTGATTTTAGGAGTGTTATACAAGGTTAACTATAAGGGAGGGTTGCCTGTTACACGGAAAAAGTCCCATCTATTTTAATTACAAGAATTAGTAAAGACAAAGGCAACATGGAGAAAAAAGCGTGTTAAAAAAAGGTAAATCGGTATTAGCTAGACGTTGTAGTCAGGTATCTTTCTGCTTCGATTTTTAAAAAGTTAGGATTTTAGATGAAGAAAAAAAATATTTAAACAGGAATTTTTGAGGTGCTTCATATACTTCGGTATGCAATTTATATTAATGGAAAACTGACATTAATAGTCTTGATACTTTTTATACAGATTCTATTCGATGTTTCCGTATGAAATTTTGTAACAATAATTATAAGGTTGTGAGTTGTATATAAACATTTTCTATACGTTATATCTTGGGGTTTTAACATTTGTAAATGGAGTTCTCTTTTTTTAACATCTTCGTCATACCTTTATTCTCAATCTTGACTTTCTGAACCATTTCATTCCTTTTTCATGTCCCATCCCTACTTTCGTTTCTGACATCTACAACTTCTCTCCTAGCCTATGGCTAAGAATCTTGCAGTAATGTGTTGGTACATAAAATCTATATATTTGTGTATTTAATGACCCTCTGTTATTTTACTTATAGATGATTTGCATATCAACTCTGTTATTTGCGGTCAGTTTTAAAGATCTTTATTTTGACCACAATTTTCAATGAAATTTTTGACGACTTTTTATTTATTATACTATACCACATCCCTACATAGGAATTTTCACTTGTAAAAATGTTTATTATTTAATTATGTTTTTGTCATTCAGTAGCCAGGGTGTCGCTTACTGTAAGAGTATGTATATACGTGCTCATATTATGGTGTTGGTTTGATTTGCACAGCTCAATGGTGTATATCATTTCTTATTGTTAAAACTTTTTGTTGGTTTCTAAAGAGATCAATGTGGTTAAATAAACGTTAAAAATTCTATAATAAGAACATGTTCCTTTTTTAACTACATTATAGTTGTTTATTTGTATTATTTAATTTAACTTAGAGCAAGATGCAGAAGTTGATGCTCGCTTACATCATCAGAATTCCCCTAAAAATTTACTTTATGTAAATATTTGATGCTGTGGCATGGTGAAGTGGGGTGGGTAGGATAAGGTAAAAGATGGTGGGGAGCGAAATGTAAAATAAAAAATCTACATTCATGTCATATTTTTAGAAGTTCTTAATTTTAAAGTCGTTGGCTTACTCTTGTGCATAACACGCCTATANGAGTTTGTTAGCCCATGAACCACTATACTCTTAAGAGTTACTTCGATCACAGTGGTTTAGTTTGTGCTTCCTGGCACAAAAATTAACGACTACTTACTTATCAAATTCAACAGCTTCGTCAAAAGCTAGCTGGCCAGTTTGTAGGCCCATGAACCACTATACTTTTAAGAGCCAGTTATCTGTTAGTGGTTTAGTTTGTGCTTCCTGGCCGAAAAATTGAATATTATTAACTCTTTACATTAACTTAATCAGTCAAAGGCTAGTTAACCAGTTTTAAGTCCCATACACCACTACACTTCTGAGAGTCACTTCAATCTCAGTCGTTTAGTTTTTGCTTTCTGGCAAACAACTAAAGTATACTTACTTATCAAATTTAACAGCTTTATCAAAAGCTATCTGGCTATTTTTCTGTTGCCTACACACCACTATACTCTTGAAACTCACTTCGATCTTAGTAATTTAGGTTGTGCTTTCTGGCCAATAACTAAAGATTACTTACTCATTAAGTATAACAGCTTCGTCAAGAGCTAGCTAGCCACTTTGTAGGCCCATGAACCACTATACTTTTGAGAGTCACTTCGATCTTGGTGGTTTAGTTTGTGCTTACTGGCACAAAAATTAAAGATTACTTACTCATTAAGTATAACAGCTTCATTAAAAGCTATCTGGCCAGTTTTTTTGCCCACACACCACTATACTCTTTAAAGTCACTTTAATCTCAGTCGTTTAGTTTGTGCTTCCTGGCCCGAAAATTAAAGATTACGTACGCATCGAATTCAACAGCTTCATCAAAAGCTAGCAGGCCAGTTTGTAGGCCCATAAACCACTATACTTTTGAGAGTCACTTCGATCTCAGTCGTTTAGTTTGTGCTTCCTGGCCTAAAATTTAAAGATAACTTACTCATAAAATTTAACAGCTTCGTCAAAAGCTAGCTGGCCTGTTTGTAGGCCCATAAACCACTATACTTTTAAGAGTCACTTCGATCTCAGTCGTTTAGTTGGTGCTTCCTGGCACAAAAATTAAAAATTACTTACTTATCAAATTTAACAGCTTCGTCAAAAGCTAGCTGGCCAGATTATAGTCTCATGAACCACTTCACTTTTTAGAGCCAGTTATCTGTCAGTGGTTCAGTTTGTGCTTCCTGGCCGATACATTAAATATTATTAACTCATTACATTAACTTAATTATTCAAAGGCCTGTTAGCCAGTTTTTAGTCCCATATACCACTAAACTTCTGAGAGTCACTTCGATCTCAGTCGTTTAGTTTTTGCTTTCTGGCCAACAACTAAAGATGACGTACTCATCAAATTTAACAGCTTTATTAAAAGCTATCTGGCCAGTTTTTTGTTGCCCACACACCACTATACTCTTGAAAGTCACTTCGATCTTAGTGGTTTAGTTTTTGCTTTCTGGCCAAAAACTAAATATTACTTACTCATTAAGTATAACAGCTTTGTTAAAAGCTAGCTGGCCACTTCGTAGGCCCATGAACCACTATAATTTTTATAGTCACTTAGATCTCAGTGGTTTAGTTTGTGCTTCCTGGCCGATAAATTGAATATTATTAACTCATTACATAAACTTAATTAGTCAAGGGCTAGTTAGCCAGTTTTTAGTCCCATACACCACTTCACTCTTGAGAGTCACTTCGATCTCAGTCGTTTAGTTTTTTCTTTCTGGCCAACAACTCAAGATGAGTTACTTATCAAATTTAACAGCTTTATCAAAAGCTATCTGGCCAGTTTTTTGTTGCCCACACACCACTATACTCTTGAAAAACGATTCGATTTTAGTGGTTTAGTTTGTGCTTTCTGGCCAATAACTAAAGATTACTTACTCATTAAGTATAACAGCTTTGTCAAAAGCTAGCTAGCCACTTTGTTGGCCCGTGAACCACTATACTTTTGAGAGTCAATTCGATCTCAGTCGTTTAGTTTGTGCTTTCTGGCACAAAAATTAAAGATTTCTTACTCATTAAATTCAGCAGCTTCGTCAATAGCTAGCTGGCCAGTTTGTAGGCCCATGAACTACTATACCCTTTGAAGTCACTCCGATCTCAGTCGTTTAGTTTGTGCTTCCTAGATCAAAAATTAAAGATTACGTACTTTTCAAATTCAACAGCTTCGTCAAAAGCTATCTGGCCTGTTTCTAGGCCCATAAACCACTATACTCTTGAGAATCACTTTAAGTTTGTGCTTCCTGGCACAAAAATTATTGATTACTTACTCATCAAATTCAACAGCTTCGTTAAAAGCTAGCTGGCCAGTTTGTTGGCCCATTAACCACTTCACTCTTGAGAGCCAGTTATCTGTCAGTGGTTCAGTTTGTGCTTCCTGGCCGATTAATTGAATATTAGTAACTCTTTACATAAAGTCAATTAGTCAAAGGCTAGTTAGCTAGTTTTTAGTCCCATATACCACTAAACTCCTGAGAGTCACTTTGATCTCAGTCGTTTAGTTATTGCTTTCTGGCCAACAACTAATGATTACTTACTTATCATATTCAACAGCTTTATCAAAAGCTAGCTGGCCAGTTTGTAGGCCCATGAACTACTTTTCCCTTAAAAGTCACTTTGATCTCAGTGGTACAGTTTGTGCTTCCTGGCACAAAAATTAAAGACTACTTACTCATCAAATTTAACAGCTTTGTCAAAAGCTAGCTGGCCAGTTTGTAGGCCCATTAACCACTTTACTCTTGAGAGCCAGTTATCTGTCAGTGGTTTAGTTTGTGCTTCCTGGCCGATAAATTGAATGTTATTAACTCATTACATAAACTTAATTAGTCAAAGGCTTGTTAGCCAGTTTTTAGTCCCATACACCTTTACACTCCTGAGAGTCACTTCGATCTCAGTCGTTTAGTTTTTGCTTTCTGGCCAACAACTAAAGATTACTTACTCATCAAATTTACCAGCTTCATCAAAAGCTATCTGGCCAGTTTTTTGTTGCCCACACACCACTATACTCTTGAAAGTCACTTCGATCTTAGTGGTTTAGTTTGTGCTTTCTGGCCAAAAACTAAAGATTACTCACTCATCAAGTATAACAGATTCGTCAAAAGCTAGCTGGCCACTTTGTTGTCCCATGATCTACTATACTTTTGAGAGTCACTTCGATCTCAGTGGTTTAGTTTGTGCTTACTGGCACAAAAATTAAAGATTACTTTCTCATTAAGTATAACAACTTCATCAAAAGCTATGTGGCCAGTTTTTTTGCCCACACACCACTATACTCTTTAAAAGCACTTCGATCTCAGTCGTTTAGTTTGTGCTTCCTGGCCGAAAAATCAAAGATTACGTACTCATTAAATTCAACAGCTTTATTAAAAGCTAGCTAGCCATTTTGTACGCCCGTAAACTACTATGCTCTTGAGAGTCACTTTGATCTCAGTGGTTTAGTTTGTGCTTCCTGGCACAATAATTAAAGATTACTTACTCATCAAATTTAACAGCTTCGTCAAAAGCTAGCTGGCCAGTTTGTAGGCCCATGAACCACTTTACTCTTAAGAGCCAGTTATCTGTCAGTAGTTTAGTTTGTGCTTCCTGGCCGATAAATTTAATATTATTAACTTATCAAGTAAACTAAATTAGTCAAAGGCTAGTTAGCTAGTTTTTAGTCTCATACACCACTACCTTCTTGAGAGTCACTTCGATCTCAGTTGTTTAGTTTGTGCTTTCTGGCTAACAACTAAAGATTACTTACTTATCAAATTTAACAGCATCATCAAAAGCTAGCTGGCCAGTTTGTAGGACCATGAACCACTATACCCTTAAAAGTCACTTTGATCTCAGTGGTTTAGTTTGTGCTTCCTGGCCGATAAATTTAATGTTATTAACTTATTAAATAAACCAAATTAGTAAAAGGCTAGTTAGCCAATTATTAGTCTCATACACCACTAAACTCTTGAGAGCCAGTTATCTCTCAGTGCTTTAGTTCGGGCTTCTTGGCCGATAAATTTACAATTATACTTATCAAATATGCCAGCTTTGTCAAAAGCTAGTCAGTTAGTTTTCAGTCCCGTACATAACTTTTCTTGAGACCCAGTGAGCTCTTAGTGGTTTTTTCCGTGATTCTGGATTACTAAATATAAAACTATCTACTCATGAAAAATGCCAGCTTAGTCGAAAGCTAGTTGCCCAGTTTGAGAGCTGAGTAAAAGCTCTTAGTAGTTTGGCATGTACTTCCTGGCAATTAAACTTGTCATTTCTGTCATCAAATTTATCAGCTCAGACATTTACTGAGAAGTAATAATTTTTTAGTACGTGTATTATGAAGAAAAAAACTAAACTAAGGAGCCAGTTAGCGCTCAGTCGTTTAGTTTAATCATGTTGGCCCTGAACTTTACACCTCTAGAATTGCGGTCCAATAAAAACCTATAAAAAGTATAACTCACATGATTGTAGTAATTATTTGCACCCGTAATTTCAGATTAATTCCAATAGGAATACATTACATATTTGTAGTTATAGGGAACACCGTATAAAGATTGAATAGAGTTTTATAGGGAAATGCACCGATCGTATGACACAGAAATGTGGCATTATTAATTGTTGGCACCTTTTATGAGATTTTATAGGAAATATGTCAAAATTTCTTATGCACTAATATACTCTATTGGGTTTTATTGGATGAGAAAAAAAGTAGCAAAACGGTGTATTATTACTTCTATAAGCAGCTATTGGAAAAGCCAAGTAAAAATTGTATTACCCATATTCGTTAATGTAAGATTGTTTGCTTTATTCAAATTATGATTTTTATTGGCTTTTACCGCAGTTCTAAGATAATTTTTTTATAGGACGACTTATCTGAAAACATCCGAATACAGCTTGAAATGTTGAATAATGTATGGATTCCTACCGTAATACACGGCGATTTCACGCTTTAATTCTACCTGTGCTCATGTGGTATTCCCATTAGTGATTGTATGGATTCTTATTGTAATATCCTGATGATTCTCAAAATATTATTATTATGGATGTTCATTGGAATATACAGACGAAATATTTGAGCATGAATGGGTTTTTAACGTAATACAAGCGAACCTCACGCATCGATTTTATCTGTGCTTATGGGGTATTCCGATTTGTGATTTTATGGATTCTCATTATAATATGCTAATGATTCTAGAAACATTACTTGTACCGATATGAATTGGAATATACAAGCGAACCTCACGCATTGATTTCATCTGTGCTTATGTGGTTTTCCGATACGAGATTATATGAGCTGTTATTGTAATTAACCATTATTTACATTACATTAACTAATATTTATTAGTACGTACTGGCAATTAATGCATTACAATCATTTTTTCATGATATTCATCAGCATTCGTGCAATAATGGATTTTCATCGTACTTCACATCACACGAGTAACTTATAGTAAATTTGGTATGAGTGGTTTTCAGAAAACGAGAAATAATTTCAATTATGGCTTGTGTAATTAATTGCAATTTTACGGAAAAAAACACTCTTAGTACGCTAGACTGTAACTGTTTTGAAATAGTTTTTTTATGTGACAATAATAAATATTTTTCATTTACTTGTTTGTTTAATAAATCTCTACTCGAAACTTAAAGCATTAGTATTTGCTTTTAATTCGGTTCCTTATCCCTATTTGTACGAATGAATTGAGGGGTGTCATTTTGTATCGTTCTTGATGGCACAAAAACTGCGGTAATCGGTTATGTACCTACAAACAGTAAACGTTTCAATATTGCATAAAGTACGATTATTTAATCGGTTTTATACATAAGTTTTTAACAGAGGCCGGCAATGATTTCAGAAAAAAAGTACATAAACTATGTAGGTAGTAGTAAAATAGAATTTATTTTTTTCTTATACACTTTACACTGTTTTAAATGATTGTTCGTTGCTCTACTTAGGTTTGCCTAATTCTTAGTTTAGCTATTATATTGCAAATATTTCAATGAGACTAACAAGTGCTTAACTTGCAACAATTATAACAATTATCCTTAACTTGCACTTTGGAATCAATTACACTGCATGCAGACAAATCGCACAACAAAAAAAGATAAATAAAGCAGTTCATTTAAAATCCTTACTATTGATCATCACGCTTTACGTATGCAAGTAACATATGAACAGTCCGAATTTCAAATCATTTTTAAAACAATATATATTGTAATCGACGTTTCTCATGAATGAATCATCTTTTATCAATACGTAACCAATTTTTTGGTTATCTAATCATTGGTGATCGTTTAATCGTACTCAGATTTTACTTACTTTTTATTTAACAAAAATTGCATCAAAATTAAATCTTAATTGAGCTTCTGTTCATTTCAGTTTTAACGTGTAGTATTCATTAATCTAATTTTTTTTAACTTAAAACTGTTAAATCTTTTCTGAGAATTATTACGTATTAGATTGTAGATGTGCTATATTAACTGTAAGTCTCTTCTATATATTTCTTATCACTTTTCAAACCAAAATTCTCTTTTACATTACTCAGATTCACTTGCCTCTGGGTTTAGCTATAATACTGAGAACAGTATAATAAGACCTAAAACAACTTGATACATGGTTTTATATTTTATCATCAAACTTAACTTTATACATTTATTGTACTTATCAACATTGTTTCACATGTTACGGATTACGATTTGATTAGAATTATTACATATATTTTTAACTTAACTTGCACTTTGGAATCAGTTACACTGTATGCAGACAAATCGCGCAACAAAAAAAGATAAATAAAGCAGTACATTTAGAATTCCCACTATGATCATCACGCTTTACGTATACAACATATAAACAATCTAAATTTTAAATCGTTTTTAAAACAGCATATATTGTAATAGACGTTTTTTATAAGAAATACCAATAAATAAATAATGAATAAATTATCCTCTATAAATACATGACCAATTATTTGGTTATCTTATCATTGGTCTACGCTTAATCGTACTCAGACTTAACTCTCTTTTTATTTAGCAAAAATAGCTTTAAAAAATATGAATTTTGAATTTCTGTTCATTTCGATTTTCATGAGTAGTGCTTATTAATCTACTGCGTTTAATCTTACTTTTATTTTCTTACTACATTAAGTATTGTTTTAACATTTTAATGTGATTTTTTTATGATTTGTTCCATTTAATGTACTTCGTATCATATTATATAATAAAACCTATTCTTGAAATTATAAAGTCTTACAACTCACTTCTTTTTCAATAGCATCTTTTTTGACACCAATTTCTTCATTATACTCTTTATCATCAGACTCACAGACTTCATCTTTATTTGTGCCGGTATTTACTTCAAAGTTCGAAGAGTCCTTCGGGAATTCTGCATCAGAATCCTGATCAACTTTACCTATTTCTTGCAGGTGAGAATTTTTTTCTTCTTAGATATCATGCGTGTTCTGAGGTACGTGTCGTACTCGATTGGGTGTACGATTTAAATCGCAGATTTTAGCAGCTATGTACTGGCCAACTTTGTTGCTTTCAAGCTCCACATTGACTGGGTTAGCTTTTCTTTCCGCTGTCAGGAAGTAACGGAAAATACCTGCCAAACATAATTAGAAATGTCAGTCACTTTTGAACGATGTTGTTTACGATTACAACAAAAATAATAGCAAAATTAATGTTCTTTTATTTGGGGTTTATTGTTTTTTCAGAGTGTGGGAATAGTAAGGGTTTTGTTGTGGTAGCTTCACTTGTTTCAGAACTTCTGAATAAGGCATACATTACAAATGACTTCCTTACTTGTCGTTAGTAAATACTCGAAATCTTCAAACACAGTAATCAATTATCACATTAATCATCTGCACTGTGTAGCATATATGTTATCATGTCTACAATAAGTACTGCACACAACTTTTGACGCCATGATGGCATTATTGCAAATATCCCGTTTATTAAGCATTACTATTGATTATAATGATACGTTTAAGTCCAGAATCATACCAGCATCAAAAATTTTGCGTTACAACTTTTTGGAAGTCAATTATCATGAGTTTACACATGTATAAAAAGTACTATCTTGTAAGTTATGTGTCATTCAATATTTTACAGGACAGTAGAACAAGGATTTTGCGATATGCGGTTTTCAGGTGGATATTTACCTCTACTTATTAAAAAAAAAACTAGCAATCATACCCTTACTTGCCTCTATAGTTACATATATACTTTGTTAATTACTTTTTCCGATTCGCTATTCGATATACACAAATACTCTTACCGTAGACAGCTCCCAGCTTTGTCGGGTCTAATGGAGTTTTTGGTGCCTGTTTCGTCCTGTTGGATTTACGACCAGTGACGTTGCTACCTTTCAATGTGTCTGCATCAAAAATAACCATGGCCATTTCTTTCACAAATTTTTGATAATCGGTTGGTTTTTTCACTTTCACCTTGGCGTTGTCATACGTTGTTTTGCATACGTAAATATTATTTCCACAGTGAACCTACAATCCAGAAAATTGTAATTTCAATTACACACAAAAAATTCAATTCATAAATAGGAATAATGCATGAAAAGTTTTGTATTAACAACATTATTTGTAAAACAATACTGATCTTACCGTATTATCAATTTGCCGTATAAAGCCGATATTTGAGTCTCCTTTGATTAAATTCTCAAATGGATTTACATCACGGCTGGCTGAAAACACGATAATATTTGTTATTCTTGTTTTGCTTCTTTTAAATCTACAAAAACAAACGGTTCTCACCATACTCGTTTAGTTTTTCATAAATTTTACTTTGCATATTTATGTTCGCATTTTGCCACTGTTTCAGCTCTTTGCACTTATCTAAGAATAGATTTTTGTATCTAGTCAAATGATCATCTTTTTCTTTCAATAGGGCCTTTAATTTTTTGTTTTCTTTGATCAAGTCGTTTTGTCTCATTTTATCGTCAACATTCGGTCTTTCGAAATTTTTTTCTTTTTCTACTGAACAATTTCTAACTATTTTTGTTGAGTTTTTAACATCTTGAGAACCTTTGGTTACACATGCATTACTGATTTTCTGATTAGAAGTACTTAAAGGGTTTTCGTTGACATCTTTCAAATTGCTGGTCAGACTGACAGGTATAGCTTTGCTCTTCGACGGTTCGCAATCTACATTCTTAGGTGCGACATCGGATGATCGTCGAGAACCAGATGTTGTCTGAAATATTTAAAGTTTATTCTGAACATGAATAGTTTTTCATACATTATTAATGGTTGCAGCTACAAATCACTGTGGACACCACTAATCACGGAAAAGGTCTTTTATAGTGGCGCTCTGTAATTCTCTTTGATGTAACAACGTAACTGTGTCATATTAATTTAAATGGGGCCCTTCTTTCGGTGGACAGATTTTAAACAAGAGGTTCTTACGCATTGCTACAATAACACTAGCTACGAGCGTTTTTTGACTTTAGTATTTACATTAATCGTGAAATCTCTCTACTGTAGTTGTTTTAAATTTTTCGTACATTTAAATGTTTTAAATTTTATAATACTTTTTAGCTATTATTGACTGCGGTATTATAAGACTAATGGTCTGCTTGCTGAAGCTACATTGATAATAATTATGGTAATAACAGCTTTCTCGGTGTACCTATTGTTCAGAACACGAGCAGGTAATTCACTATAGATTAATTATGAGAGTGTTATATATTGTGTTTCAATCCATCAAAGTTATTTACCTGAAAAGCCAAATTTTAAGCCATCGAACTTTCACTTCGATTATGTGTGTCGATAGAATCGACTGTAGTCATACTAATTTTAGGCTTCTTCGGTGGGGGCTGTGGAGGCATGAAATTTATCTAATTAAGTAGATTTCGACAAAAACAATATTATAGGGGTAATGGTGTCATATACTGTAAAAATAAAGCAGAAAATTGGAAGCTTCAACGTAGAGAAGGTTATTACTTTTTCAAAGTGTAATTCATGCAATTTGTAGTTTTCAAAGCACACAGTTCATAATGCCTTTCATACGATAGTATAAGAAATGTGTTTTGGTGTATACAGTATATAAAACATTTTTATACGTTTCAAACGGAATACTAACATCTTTTTTACTTGTATACAGTTGGTTCCGTTTTTTCTTATAGATACTATTTTAACTCAAAGTAAATATATACAATATAAAATCCACATAAATTCTTAAAGATTTGTTTGCACTAATGCGATACTCCAAAAGAAAAAACATTATTCGCTCCTAGCATATATCGAAGTTTTATCAACTTGAAGAAGAATTTTGCTTTCAAATTATGAAAATTTTTAAATTGAAAAATTATCTGATGGAGGTACCTGTATATACCAAAAGTAAAAACTTCATGCCGATGTAAGAACACGACAAGAATGCTTACATTTTAATGTCAAATTGTCAATTAGAATTATTATTCTTTTGAAGGATAGCAAAATTAAAATAATACGTTCTAAATAATAAAATACTATCTCTGCATTTATGATTTGTGTGTTTCAATTTATTGCTCCGTCTATTACCTACCTTAGAGTTTCCAATTTGCTACTTCATGTTTACTGCGTACTCTTTACAAATGTATGAAGTAGGTGATCAATAATATCTACTCTACCATGTCCACAGTTGTCTTGATCCTATTTTTCGAGATTTTTGTTTGGGTGCCAAGAGATTGTTCTGTTTTAATATTAATAACATTGTTTTTGGACAGTTTCTGAATTTGAGTAATTTTCACTTTGGTATCGTTCGGCATACTGTTAACTTTACTTGAGCTTGGAGAATGGGTTCCTACCACACTTTGTTTATTACTGTCGCTGTGTGATTTAACCTTCCGTTTTTTGGAATCCTAAAAAATGTGGTTATAATTAGTAATCATCGAAATATTTTCACACACTTTTTTTACGTTTGTACATGGTTTTCTACATATTTTGTTGATTCCAAACCAACAAGAGACAGTGCGATAATACGTGATTGTATATACTATAGCACTGTACGTTAGAAAATGTTTACCGAATTTTACTTAATTACAATAACATATTCGAATATACTTGTACACATGCACTGCGCTTAATTTCTAGGGATTTCATTGAAAGATAAGACTTACAATTAGTAACGTACGAAATATTATCATTTTTCTAATACAATTAGAATAAGTTTTTAAGGTGTTTGTTTCGTTAGTAGATTAGATTTACTGATTTGCAAAACTCAGAGCAAAATAAAGTTTAACATAAATACTTGACAATTTTAGATGCATTCACCGGGTGGTTCAATATTTTTATTTGACAAATGCACATTAATTTTCATACTCATAACTTAAAAGCAATAACGGGACACTAAACATTAGCATGGTTTTCTGTAATATTAGTCACCCGGTATGAAATCATTACTAAGGAACTTGAAAAAACTGAAAGTGAGATTGGGACAAAAAGCATATGGAAGAGTTCTTTGACACTTTTTTATTACTTACAGTCTACAAAAAAAGGCTTTTTATGCGTTCTTAGACTTTCTTAGGCAAAATACGGTACCGTATGAGACATTCCATATGCGGGAAACTATTTGAGAAAAATTAATAATAATAATAATAAACTATAATAAACATTTTAAAAATGAAAAGAGATACCCTCCATTTGCCATTATTTTGTTACTTGCTCTCATTACGTAACAAAAACCATTGTAGTTGAATTAGGAGCAATGCAAAACGCGCGCTTTCAGTACTTATCTCCGATTTTACATTTAAAAAATAACATTTTTTGTTAATTCAATAATAATCATTTTAGTAATAAACTATAACAAACATTTTAAAAATGAAAAGAGATACCCTTTATTTGTCATTATTTCGTTACTTGCTCTCATTACGTAACAAAAACCATTGTAGTTGAATTAGGAGCAATGCAAAACGCGCGCTTTCAGTACTTATCTCCGACTTTACATTTAAAAAATAACATTTTTTGTTAATTCAATAATAATCATTTTAGTTTTCAATTAAAACGTAAATTTAAATTGAAGAATTTTGAAATCTAATATCCAAGGAATACGATCACACAATTAGTTTGGTAAATCACAAAACAATTAAAACGGCTTTAGTTACGTGACAAGCAGGCTTTCATAATAAGATACCCTTAAATACTTTGCACCGAAAGAAAGCGAAAGCTTTAATACGATAGTAAATAAAAACACGACATTTTAAAACATCTACTAATAAATTTTTTACATCATTAACGAGACCGTACATATTTGACGAGTCAAGAATTAATTACTGCAGCTGTATTTTAAAGGATGTGTTTGTGTTAGTCTATGTGTTACATGACCCACATAGACTAAGGAAATTAGTACTAGTGAACAGATACGTTTAATTATAATACAAATTCAATGTACCTTCAAATGCGTTTCAAAGCGATTTGGAAGAGTTGACACAAATGTTTTATCTCCAGTATCTATAACCATAATTTTTCGAAGAATGTTGTTTGCTTCCGTTACTGTGATTCTGTTTGATCTTTTAGACACTCCAAGTATATGCTTAACAATAGGTTCTTTGTTTAATCCATTGAAACCATTATTCTCTGTCAACCACTGTCGCCCTACAACGAGACACTGGTTATCAGCCGCGACAAAACTTTCAATCTGAACTATAGCGCCGCACCGTAACATTACTACGGAATCATCAGTTTTATGAGCTCTAGTGTGACGAACTAAATGATAGTATTCATTGTTATATATGCATCTGTCGTATAAAGAGACACATGCGCACGAGTAATTCATAAATTCCTGAACAACAACTTGTATAGTTTCGTCATAAAACGAGGTTCCAATCAATGTACAGCCGTTAATACTTTTAACATTTTGCAGGGGTGCTTGAGCATCAAAAACTGATTCCCAAAATTTAACGGATTTTTCGTTATAATTTTGTGCATTATCGATCAAATGTCGTTTAAAAGACATTTTTCGCATCCATTTATCTGCTATTTGTAACGTACTACCATTTGGTGCATTGACTTCCTTTAAAACATTTCCAATGGCACTCTCGAAGTAAAATGTGGAATTATTCCACAACGGTCCAGCTCGTCGGATACTTTCTGGGTAATGTGTCAAAGCATGCACGTTAAATGTCATGAATTCCGTACCGTAGAGATCTTCAGCATCACCGGTAAATTTGAGTAAATCATATTTGCAATCATCAAGTTCGTCATCAGTAACAGATTCCTTAAGCATAATATATATGCTGTTAACAAGAAGAAGATACGATTCTAGGCTAGAGCTGTCCAAAATATCGTATAAACATGGTACACTAATGAACAAAAGCTAAATTTTCCATTCCAAGGCCTTAAATTTTTTAACATTGTCTAATGAACGTATAGAGCGCCTTAAATCGCGAATTAATTTAATATTTTTCATTCGTTCGGCACATCGCCTTTTCTCGTCTTTTGAAAGCATGGAATTAAAGCACTTGTACAATTGTTTGCACACACCAAGTAAAGTACCGTGCTTATAGTCTGCGGGGAGATTCCAAACTATATCAAAATGCTTTAATTCAAGTAAAGCACACTTTCCTTTAATCCCCTTAATGGATTTTTTTTTGGAGGACAGTACTTCTTCGACAATAAGCACATGATTGTCATGTGTTCTTCATTCCACATCTGTTTCTAGTAAGGGGTATCGCATAGAGCCCATGTAATAAAACCCATTATGGTAACAATTAGAACAGCCTGCATATCCGTTAAACTGCACATGATTTTGCAGTATAGGCCTAGCAACGGTATCTACACAGCAACAGAATGGTTTCAGTTTAACATTGATCGTTTGTCCATTATCATGAGACAAGAAATTTAAACCACTGTCTTGTAGCTGTTGACATTCTTTTAGAAAGACCGACATACATAAATCAATAAAATCTGGTGTCGGTTCTCTTTGTGTTTGCCACAAAGCAACGAGGATTGGATGTTTAAATCTTATGTCTGGTTCAAGGCAATTTACTATAATTTGCAGTGGCCACAATGCTTTTTGAGCACTTTTAAATAATTGCGCTCCATCAGTACTGAAGTTGAAAGTAAATTCATGATCAAATTGCTTATACAGGTGTGAGTCAGTTACGTCTTGAAAAACGTTATCTTTTTTTGTTGAATTTTTTTTAAAGTTTAGAAATGATTTCTGGACAGCTTTGTCCAAAAACAAAGTCTCAAGCTGGTACTTAACTGACAGCGCAACAAAAAAATGTGGTGAAGCTGATGAAACTATGATTTCATCATCACAATTGTGACATTTACAAACTTGTTTATTCCTGTTTGATAAAATTCGTTCATTTATGACAACATTGCACTTAGGGCAGTAATAATACTTTGTAATTACATTATTAGGGGGTCTTATTTCCTTCGTTAATAAGTACGGAGAACAGTGCTAGTTCTCATAAGCAGGACCTGCCAATACTTTAACAAAATCAATTAAAGTTTTTTGCAACTTTTTTGTACAATTGTGTTTAACAATGATAGCTTGTAATTTTAACATAACATCTGATATGGATAATTGACTCTCATTGAACATTATTCGTTCATCTTTTTCCGAAGTGAAATCAGTACCAAGGGTCTCCATAAACTCGTGCTCCTCAAGAGAATTATAGGAATAATCGCTGTCACATTCCGTAACACTATCATCACTGTCGCTGTAATTTTGTGACACATCCTCTGAAATACAATTCTTATCAGAATGAAATATTGGATTGTTTGGTGGTCTATGATCGACTTTACTGTAAGTTTCATTCGGAATTGTATGATTTTCTACGACGCCGTTGCTATATTCCATACCAATTACATCAATTTCTGCGCCTTGCGATGATAAATCACAGATATTATTAAACGATGGTTCAATATCTTGTGTGCCTGCAAATTCATATTATATTGTATGACGAATATTACAAACTAAGTGCAGCATTCTTTAAATAAATGTATAAATAAAGATGGCACACAAGCATAACTGTTACGACGCTACACATTCCTTGATCATCGATATCTTGATTCGTGATGCGGATCGGTAGTGCTACATATATTTTGGGTGCAAATTTTAATATTTAATGGTATCGAGCGAGATATTACTAACGTCAGAAGAGCGTCACGTCATAAGGTAAAGTAACCCGATGACAACGGATTAAAAAAATTCTGTTTTTAATACTTTATGGCGCTCCTCCTCATAAATCGATATTCGATATAAAATTACATTTTAAAATTACAAGTAGCACCAGTCTACGCATACAGAATTATCCGCATGGCGACTGGGACGGTCGTTCATTACGATAGTATCTTGAGTAATGCGTGAGGATGGGCTAAATGTGTATCGAAAATACTGATGCATACTGATTAGAACGACTCTCTATACTTATAGTATGTCTGTAGGCAAAGTAACTTTCACAATATAGTTATTAGCATTTGCGACAAGCTGAAGCGCTAATTCGATTTACAAATTTTTACATTTCACCTAGGGTAAGTGGCCCAATTATCGAGCCTTGTCCCTATTATCAAGGGTTTTAGTTATTATTATATAAGTAAATAATAAAGTGTTATGTAGAAGTAGGTGTTTGTTTTTTACAGGCTTAATTAATCAACGAATGGATTTGTTTACAAACATATGCTTAATAACTATCCTAACTTTATTTATTTAATTTTATTTTACACCCTCTTTTAACATACACCCTCGATAATAGGGACAGGGTTCGACAATTGGGCCACTTACCAATATCCCTAGCAGCACGTAGACTTCATCGTGTGGTAAGAAGTTCTTAAACGTATAAACCACTTATTGAACTCAGTGGTTCTTCCTACAATTTGTATATGCATATTGGTTACATAAATATTAGTCTCTCCTGGAGGAGATAAATAAGGTTACAGAAATAGTGTTACGAAAAACGTAAAACAACATTAATGCTAATGCTGTTGCTGTGACACATTGACACGAAATAAGCACAGTAGAAAATAAGTCTTATATAAACCTTGTACATAAAACTTAAACCAGAATAGTTACTTCTTTACGTATTTTGATGTTATCTAAAAATTGTGCAAGCAGACTATTTACTCTGCATTTCCAACGTAGTATTATTTATCTTCAGCATCCTTGCTGTTAAGTTTATAGGGTGAATTGGAAAAACCACTGGTTCTACTATGAATTATTTGTATAGCACATTATTGCTTAAGTGGTTTTCAGGAGACAGGTTATTTGCCCAATGTTAAGTTAATAAAAAATTTACAAAAACTTTTAACGACACACTCGAGCATAATAGCTAACACGCAAATCAATAAGCCATCACAAGAATCAGAACAATAGATTTAGGAAGTACTATTATGTAGCATAAATTGATGCTTATTACAAAACTTACAGTATGATTCATTAACATAATTTTGGACGTATTCATGCCTGCGTCTAGTCCATCTAGACACAGCGTGGGAATTGTACGATCCACATAGATACTGTTTGTGGATTCTTTTGGTGTTATCCATGTTCAATTTGCATGCGAATCCACAGATATAAAAAGATTGGTTATCGACATGTACACGTCCACATGTAAAAATTAACGATTATAACTGACGTTAAAAACTGGCAGAAATATATACTGTATCCTGTGGAATAAGTTAAAATACGTTAACTTTGAATTAATTACTAACTGAAATGATGCTATACAAATATGACGAGTATGTACCGGTTAACAAAACTACAAGTATTATATGCATTAATAAGTATTGAGAAGTAAAATTTTAAATGAATTATTCTACTCCAGTTAATTCATCAGACGGTAGGAAACAATTAAAAGATACCATCATCATATAAATTAAGTACACGTACCGTGGCGTACTTATTATAGTTTAGGGTAATACGAAATTTTGTGTGTGTATATTTGTGATCAATGCCTTACAAATAAGTGTATTAAACAATTTAACCAAAACCTGTATCTTACTCAATTTATGATCAAGACATGAGTTGGTGTCAAGCTGAGCACACATGCTCTGTGAGAGGTGCTCTCAACAGTGACTGCCGAACTTGCGGGAAATTCAAATTGGCTATATGGAGCAAGACACAAAACCCCAGATAACTCGACAACATTTTATACACCATAACTTGATGAATTAATCCTAAGCTATTTAACCCAATAACCCGTCGCGCCTAAAAACAGTATCACAAGCTTTAATAATTAATAAAATACATTAAANTACACGTACCGTGGCGTACTTATTATAGTTCAGGGTAATACGAGATTTTGTGTGTGTATATTTGTGATCGATGTCTTTACAAATGAGTGTATTAAACAATTTAACCAACACCTTTATCTTACTCAATTTATGATCAAGACATGAGTTGGTGTCGAGCTGAGCACACATGCTCTGTGAGCAGCGCTCTCAACAGTGACTGCCGAACTTGCGGGAAATTCAAATTGGCTATATGGAGCAAAACCCCAGGTAACTCGACAACATTTCATACACCATAACTTGATGAATAATTCCTAAGCTATTTAACCCAATCACCCAACGCGCCTAAAAGCAGTATCACAAGCTTTAATGATTAATAAAATACAATAAAGAATAACGCAAGGGCCAATACCCACACAACCCGGGGCGCTTACTGGCCGCTTTGTTTATTAATTGAATAAATAAAATAACACAAGCGCCAATCACCACACAACCCGGAAAAATTTTTGGTTGCTTTTTTAATTAATATAATAAATAAAATAACACAAGCGCCAATCACCACACAACACGGGGAAATTTTTGGTTGCTTTGTTAATTAATGTAATAAATAAAATAACAGAAGCGCCAATCCCCACACAACCCGGGGCGCTTAC
>NW_019379488.1:1305278-1371462 GCF_000648655.2 Copidosoma floridanum | reverse complement strand
AGGATTTGACGTATTACCAATAAAAAATTGAAAAAATAGAATTTCATTAAAAATTTCGATGGTCCATCAAAAGGTGTCCTTATGGTGAATGTACCCCAGTTTTTGGCCCGCAATTACAACGGTCCATAATTACCGGCCCTTTTGCTCAGTCCCACTGTTCAAGCGAAGTACCCCAATTGTGTGAGTGTATTTTTTTTTAGTTTGCTGGTTACAATGATTTAATCGTCAGTAAATCAGTTTTAAAGTGCTACTGTAAGTATAATTTACCGTCTCAATCACACAATTGACTCAGTGATGATTGTTGTACGATTACTTAATATAAACAGATTCACATAACCCTACTTATGAAGAAGTTGCTAATGCTTTTAAGTTTTCATTAAATTCAAGCCTTTATTGATGATAAAAGTTCAAAAGATGCATGCACACTTTCAATTTTCCTTACTGTTTTTCACATAGGTACTTATATTTTCAGACAGAAATGGATTCAAGAGATGTTATCAAAGGTTTTAGAGAAAAAATAAAAGTTATTGCAGAAAAAATAAAAAAAGAAGAAATTATTGAAACTAAAAGAGGTTTGATCGAAGAGAAAAAGAATATTGAAGATGATAAATTTAGATTTGAAATGAAACTTAAAGATATTCAAAAACAGATTAATGATTTGCAGTACGATATAAAATCTGATAGTTAATTTCCAAATGTATCACGAGAACTTCTTGTAACTGTATACCCAAGTGTTCATTTTTTAAAATTAAATCTAGGTATATTTTGTAACATTACAATTTTACTGTGATATCATAACTTTAATGAATATTTAAAATAAAAGGCTACAATAGTAAATATAAATTACTAAATCTTCATAAAAAGCTCATAATATACTTGCTCTGCGTAAATAATGCGAAAACACACAGCGGTCCAATAATTGGGATACGCAAGGTCTTTGCCATGGAATATGCATGGTCCAACAACTGGGGTACTTCGCTGTCTAGTCTCAAAAATATGTTCTTAAAGGTAATATTTTTAAAAGCTAATTATTAAATAAATGAGCAAAAGTTTTAAGTAAATTTTGTAAACTTTCATTCAAAAAGTCATTTAAAATGAATTAAACAAAAAACTTTTGCATACTATCGGTGTTTTGTGTGTGTTATATTTATTATATTGCTGACCTCAACATTTAGGGGACCACAATTGGGTACTTTACCTTATTGGCTAAAGCAGATAAGTTCCTATAGAATTAATTGTTCGTATTGAAGAATAAAGTAAAATAATAACTTGGCTAAAGCACATAAATTCCTATTGAAGCCAATGGTCTTATTTAAGAATAAACTAAAATAATAGTTTGGCTAAAGCAGATAAATTCCCGTAGAATTAATTGCTCTTGTTAGATAATAAAGTAAAATTATAAGTTGGCTTAAGCAGATAAATTCCCAACAATCTTTAATCAGGGGAGACGGATAAATTCGTATAGACTTTTTTGGGTAACCGGTTTAATATCGGTTTTTGCACCCGTATATTCCAATTGAATCACATTATATTGTAACTTGGAGAACAAGATCAACCTTCGCGCTTTTACTTCTAAAATACAATAAATATGTGATACGAGTTACCTAATAAAATTAAAAGCAGTACAAGCAAGTACTTTCCAATAAATGTTTTATAGGTTTTTAACAATGACATTGTATTCTAAAAGCTCCTACAAAATAACTATGAACGCAAATAAAATTTCTTTTGGGATAACCTCATAAAATTATAATAGTGGATATTACTATAAACCCCAATAGACTATCTATAGGACTTACAGAGTAAAATTATTACCGCTATTTAAAGAAAAAAACTTGTCGGCTTTTTCCCATAGGTTCTAATAAAATTATGTTGCTATATCATTGGCGCATAAAAACCAATAAAATCTTTATGGGAGCATCATTTCATACAGTGTGACTCGAACTTTTTTTATGGGTTTTTATCGGACCGCAATTCTAGGGACTTCACGTTATTTGTGGCAATGTGCATAGTGCCTGACTGCAATAGTGCATGCATGCACATACCTTCGAATCACTAATTATCCACATGCATGTATATACATCATATTTTGTATACATCAGCGATAGTTCACAGCTGCTCAGCTGGAGAATTATATTTAAGGTGGAAAAAAATTGTAAGAGTGTAAACAATAATGGGTGCCCGTCATGCCCTACTATCCTACGTGTGGTAAATGATGCAGTTGAAAGAGCTGTTTAACTTGCTCAAGAATATATAAAGAGGACTAAAGATGAAAAACCATGGTAAAAAATTAAAAAAGCAGAAGAAAATTGGTATTTAATGAAACATTAAATCTTTCACAGCACAACCACAACCAAAGTCGAACAATGACGCCAGCTACAAGTTGATGGAATAAGAATTTATTTACTTATTCATTAAACCTTATTTAATGAAACATTAAATTTTTTTCAGCACAACCACAACCAAAGTCGAACAATGACGCCAGCTACAAGTTGATGGAATAAGAATTTATCCCCGGAATTTTTTAAAAAAGTAATCATATTTTGCATCAATGTATTTATTGTAATCATTCTTGTGAAAATTTANTTTTTTTAAATATAAAAGTTTCGTTCAAATATTTAGATTCTGTACCATTTAACTCAATATGCGTCACTAAGAATTGTTTTGAAAGCATATCAGAGCTAAAAAGTCACGTCAATTGTAAAAATAACCTAAAACTGCTGTTACTTTCTGTAAAAGTGTTTCTTACACTACTGAATGTAAATTTTGGTGCCAAATAAGTACAGATCTGAATTTAACGCTTAATTTTACAATAGGATTGCTATTTTCATATAGTTACAAAAATCTAAGCGAGCTTAGAGGGAGCTTCAATGCAAAAAAATCATCAAAAACAGCATTTAGTAACGTAAAAGCCTCTTGTATACTATTAGATGTCAGTTTTGGCTAAAAATAAGTAAAGATTTGTATTCTACCTCAAACTTTATATGAAAAATGTTTCAGATGTAAACTGTTTCAGATTAACTTTAAATGTGGTTGAGGATTTGAGTAAGTATAAGATGAGTATGTTAATAAAAAATATGGTTTGTTGTATCAGCACGGCTTATAAAATTTCTTACTTGATTTTTTTAAGTACAATTTTCATTCTCCAGCACAAAAAAAAAGATCTAGGGGACGGCGCAGGGAAAAAAAGAATTGGTAAATAATGGATACCTAGTATTATAAAACCAATACTCTAGTATTGCCCTTATAGTTTTAATGATACATAAATGCAAATTAGGGATTGTTTAGTTTATTAACATGAAAGTATCTTAAATTTGTAAACCTTAATTGTATATACAGTTATGCTTGTTACCAAAAAAACAGGTTTCATATGTTAGTACAAGTTCTTCAGATACTTCTTACAATAGAAATACGTACTAGGACAGGTTAATTTGTAGCAGTAGTATACCTTAAACTATCTCATTGAGTGTAACTATTCTTGATGCTGAGTACGTAAAAATCTGATGCTTGGTACGGATTCTTCTGTATCAGTACAGAAACGTAGTTGGCCAGTGGAAGCATTCAGAATGTCTGTAGCTGTACCTACTTGTAACGAATATCCACTAACATGTACAGATATAAATGCATGCATATAATGTACGTACATTATTTTGCGTATACGCGTATGTGTGTGTGTGTATTTATTGTAATATTAATACATTCATACGTCAAATATATATGCCATGTATTTTGAAGGAAAAAGTCTATGAACCTAATGCACTACTTATTTTGAATGGGTATAACGGAATCATTATGAAGAGACTAAAGTATTAGTTGCTTAATAGTTTTGATATTAAAATTAAAAAAACAAAACAACAAGTTTAAAAAATAATCTTAACGTTAACTGATCAATTAAAATTAGCTTCATTAAAGAATAACCCACAAAAATGAGAAATAACAATACTATCCGAGTTTCAACATTTCACATTGAAAAAAATTAAATAAAATTCATCCATCCTGTTGGCAGTGGTTGGCCAAAAATTCAAAGGGTTAGGATTTCACCTTGAATCACAACACATAATAAAATATATAGATATGAGTATAACTAAGAAAAATGTTATGATTACTACAGTAAGTACTTGCTGTTACTCTTGTGCTGTATAATTATTTTTCACTCGCAAATAACAATTATGAAGCCAAACATATCACGAAACACGTAAACAAAATGTCACAGAGACAATTCCGTACATGCTTGCGTATACGTACATCACTCCACTATATCAGTGCATATACTATGCTCAGTACAGTAGAAAGCCGTGCGCAGTCTATAAATTATAAAGACTATCTATGGTACAAAAAAATTCTGTACTAACGCTATTGAAACTTGTACTAGTACAGTTATAAAGTCAATTCGTCAAAGGTTTTTCGGTGATGCAGAAAAGTATGTAAAAATATGAGACTGATTGTCGTTTACTTAAGAGGAGAATGTGCCGTTTTCACTCACCTGGACTAGAGACTTTTCAGACAGGCAACTTTATAGCTGTGTACTCATAAGGGAGGGCACTGCACCCCCCCCCCCATACACACACTTTTTTACCAATCTGCCACTATGATCGTATTCGCTCCGAGCCGATACAGAGGTTGCGCCCCCTCTAGCCGAAATCAGGCAACATTTCTTGCGTGTAAACAAACGGTTTAGAACATATATACATACGTATAGCTGCTTGTGATTGGCTGAATAAGACAGCAGGAGAGGATCGTCGTTCTCTCTCTAGCTTGCCAAGTGTCAATCACAAGCAGCTGTACGTATGTATATATGTTCTAAACCGTTTGTTTACATGCAAGAAATGTTGCCTGATCTTGGCTAGAGGGGGCGCAACCTCTGCATCGGCTCGGAGCGAATAAGCCTTCTTGTATATGGACACCCTATATAAAGATTATGCCCTGCTTCGAAGCCTGGATGAAAACTATGCCATTTTTCTGAGTCCGGATAAAAACTATGCCTTTTACCCTTGTCTAGGTAAAGTTTATTTTAGTTTCTCTATGTCAACATAAAGATGCTGACCTTATGTGGAGCTAAGATAAAGTAGAATTTATTGAAGCCCAACATTTATTTGTGTTTTTTTAATCAGATCTGTAGTCAAATAAATTTATGTAGTATTTAATATTACATTATATCAATTATGAATAATTAAAGATACGAAAAGGGTGTTCTGCCTTTGTACTTTTATTTTATTGAAGTATAATTTTCATGGATGCAAAAAAAAATTTTAAGTCAACGATTAAATAATGAATTGAAAATAAAAGAAAATAAATTTGTTTTATTAAATTCTATAAATTAAAGCACTAACAAGAGCGTTTAGATAGAAAAAATGCAGTATCGTACATAATACCTTATTTTTATATTTTTTTTAAATCTCCCACTTTGTAGTGTCATATGCTACAACTTCTTTGTCTATACCTTATACATTGTTGTAATTAAAATTATTTACAATATTTCTCTTAATGTAAGGTATCTAGTAATAAATTTGTTATTAATACATACTATTACGTTTTGCTAAAATAAAGTCTTTAAGTTCCTTTGCCATAATAGGCATATAATCTGATAAATCGCTGAATGCAGGCAAATTTGAATTAACACTAAATTTAGTAAATGTACGTGATTAATTAAACACTACTTTACCTGTTTTTTCTTTTGGTTAACGTTAACTTCAGAAACTAGTTGGATTCGTAAATCTGGATATCTTGCAAGTTAACATCGTCCATCATTCAGTATTTTTTAATCTCTGAGATTAAAAATTTAAGCTCGTTTCAACGAGAATTTTCAAACAAAATCTCTTTTTCATCTATCCCTAACATATGAACAATAGGTTCTTAATCATTGTCCAATATTTTCTCGTACGCAAGCTTAACGATACTTTATTTTGTTAATAATTTATTCAAATCTTTGAATTTGTAAATGATCCAAATAAGTAATTATTGTTGATGCTGCTTGAACGCTAACAGTTTTAAAGCTTCTTTTTTTTCATTATTTTTTTACACGCTCCATTTTTTATATCGTAATGTATAAAGTGTCCAAAAGTTTATCAGAGACTGCCAGTTGCTTTTTGATTGTGTTAATGTATGCTACTTACATTCAAAACAGCAGACATATTAAAGGCGATTGGTGGTGGTAAGTGACGTTGGGGCTTTCCAAGAATGTACCATCAAGCATTTTAAATAGTATCACTGAATAAAAAAACATAAATACAAAAATATTAAAATGTTGACTGTGACGTTTTTTAAATAATATTTATAGGTCAAATAAAAAACTGCTGATATTTTACAATTTGTAACTTCTTATTTGCTATTAAAAATGCGAAAACTAAAAATTGTAAGCTCATACCATTATGCAGACGAATAGCTTAAAATTTAATTTTATATTAAAGCCATTTTACTACAACAACTTTTTTAGCATTTTATTGGACATTAACTGCTGTTGAATATCCAAATTCTCTATTTTGTTATATCTTGACAAAATAAAATGCTCAACTACTACCTGTACTCCCACTAAAAAAGTGTTAACACTTTGAGTCTTGGGTTAGATAGAGACTCACAACAAATAAAAATACGTTACACAATGTTATGCACTGTTTCTTCTGGCCCCTCTGCTTCATTATACATACACTCATGATTTGTAAATTTATATCATACACTAAAATTCCATCCTGTAACATTGGCATCTGTGGCATCTAAGAACATTGGCACAGCCCCACTGATGAGTCCTGCTGAAAATCTAGGACAAAGCGTATTTACATTTCTTCCTTATTTTCTTTTTTCTTAATATCACTGTTTATAATGGGTCAATACAAATATAAGACGTGTGCATGGAAGAGCTCTATAAAAATATTATTACGATAGAAAATCTTAAATACTTATGTATATTATTTTTCTGACTCACTCCTAACGAATAACTGATCCTAATTTCTGCATCATTATCATTAGAAGATACTTTAGGTAAAAAAGTGTAGACAGAGTAAACTAATGTTGAAATGACAAAAAATTAATGACTTGATAGTACGTTTGCCATAAAAAGCTTTACTTTTTACAAAGCTGATTATTATTTACTCAGGAACCTATCCCAATATATTATTAGTAAAAATCTTGCACTATCACAGCTTTTACTTCGGCCCAAATACGTTAATATTGTTCTGTGCTCTTTGAAAAGCTTTGGTATGAGTAACTCAAACGGATGGACCTTTCCAACGCGTCCAACTAGAGAACTTACATCTTTGATGTTAACAAAAACCAAATCCAATGTGTCTATGAGGCAAAATGCATTGTGAGATCTTACTCTTTGCATATTTTCCTCGATACCATCACTAACAGGTTTGTCTTTTTGCATATATTACAACAAAGATGACAGTCTGCTCAATTGTAGTCGTAGTTGGTAGTAATGCACGTCACTTGATTAGTCTTACGTTGTCACTCTACACATTGTCCGTCTTTGTTGCTGTATCACTGTACCATAATGTACTCGTTAAGTAAGATTATTTTCCGACAACTCTACCTCTGGAACTAGTACATTTATTATTTTATTCGATATACTAAAGCATTCAGCATACACATTACCATTATTTTTCGTTGCGATAAAATTATGGAACAAAATACCCTCTCCAAGTTTCCGTAGTGGAGCCCAGCCCACTTTGATTTTTCTGTACGACTCTTTTATATACTTATATGCAAGTTGCTTTGTTTTTGGCACAATTTTAAAACTTTATGAGTCTAGTAGCGGAATTTCAATTTAATTTAATTTAAGTGTATTCTTTTCGGTATTTATCTGGTCATTCTACAACTTAAAAATATCCCATCCTGTAATGTCCCCTACCTCTATAGAAAAGTTATGGGGATCACATATAGGGTACACATAAAATCTTCTAAGGATAATCTTATAGATCCCAAGGTTTGGCAAGCTCCATGCATTATGCCTTTTATTTTTAATTTCTGCCTACCGTTTAATGCTACTTTAAAATCAAGACAATTCTCCTTATTTATCAAAATTTCCGTGCCCATAGCAGCATAAAATGTCGCACCTTCGTTTATAAATATGAGAGCTTCTTAGAATTACTGTAGATGATGTTTATCCTATCTTGTAGGCGTTATAGCCATTATAGCTTTTTTATTGCGTCTGGGTTTTATGCATAATTTCTCGTTGTATTTAATGTGGCATGATAAAAAGCGTATAACGTTTCCTTTGCTTGCCAACGAAGTAATCATCAATTCTTTGTCGTCGGCATCTACCTCATCTGTACTCATCGTGGCATAAGTCTCTGACACCTTATGCTTACTGTTGTTCACACCCGGCTCGAACGCTCTCAAATTTCTCTTGGGAATTTCTTTATTTATTGCGCTGTTATGTTCGACGATTGGTTATCACGTTAAACACCCTGTGCACATAAGTGCCCCGGTTTTTGAGCTCCTTACCGATGCATCATGTTTGTTAAAATTAATTCCCGTATAATCATCTCTGCGATTATCCTGGTTACAGTACTGGTTATTTTGCCTGTCACGATAATCATGCTTTCTACGGTCATACCTATTATAATTATGATCTTCTCTTCTGTTACTATAATTATTCCTACCATAATTAATATTATTATTGTTGTTTGATAATTATTACTGTTGTAATTGTATTTCCTTTCCTTATAGTAAAAGATTGGCAACCGTAAAATTACTCTACGAGTAATAGAAGCAGAGAAAAACGCAAAAATCTTTATGAAAAATTGGCAACTTATCATAAGTTTTTATATAAATGAATAAAGTCAAGTTCTTATTCAGATAAAACTATTTTCTTTGTATTCTTGAAAAAAATTCTGGAGGGAAATAACAAATTTTTTTTTCACTGAAAGACATGAGATTGAATCAAATTTTTTTTCGGGCAATCAACTAAACAGCTACTTTGACAGCCAGTAAAATCGCGCATGGTGCAAGAGCGTGGGGTGCGGGAAGCGGAAGGACACTAATACGTTCTATAACACTGCTTCTTCACCTGAAAATAAAAAAAGGCGCTGACGTGCCGTTGACAAATCTCATTCACATTCGTCACCTTTGTCTCTTTTATACTTTGAGTTTCTTCTCTTTAAAAGAAGGATTGGTGTAGGAGTTGTTCCGTTCTGTGAGGAAAAATATTAAACTAACACTAACAAGTACCTTCAACTCTTTTTTTATTCCATTACTTAACACTTGTACACAGTATCTCCTTACACTATACATGATACCACGCTTCGCATCGTCCTCTGGACTACGCTGCAGCGACTTCAACAGGCACTACACGAGCCGCAAGCGCCTGTCCATCACATCCTGCTTGTCCTGGACGAGGAAGTACTTTTGCTCGTTATACATCTGCGCTAACGCACACACACACCTATAATCCGTCCCCAATCCTCTACACTACTGTATTCTCTCTCTTCCTCTCTCTGCCCTGCTCGCCCTTGCTCTCATTCTCTCTCTTGTCCTGGACTTAACTCTCGTCGTCCTGATCTTTTCCCCTTCCTTTTTAACTTTCTCTCTTTCTCTCTGTCTACGCTACATTCTCTCTTTCTCTCTCTCCTTCTCAGTAACAGTAGATTTTAACAGTAAATTATACGATGCACATACATGTAGTCACGATCATACACATGCTCAAATTGTATGGAAAAATCTTGATATCATAACTCCTGGACAAAATTCAGGTCTTTACTTAAAAACTAATGTCTTTTTGTTAACATAAGTGTTTGAAAACTTGAGAAATAATTTCTTCAAGGTTTGTAAAGTATATCCTGCTCACTATTTAACTAATTCAGGCCTAATTTGGGATGCCATATTTAAGAAAATAAAAGAAAGCTTTGTCTATAGCTTTATCAATTTTGCTTTCGATATCAAACAAACAATTTTTTCATGTTTCACTAGAAATTTTTACTGACATAGATATGTTAGTGTTTATTGAAAAAGACATACGAGATATAATAAGCCAGTACTGCTCTACATATGCTGAAGCTAATAATCACTGAATAGAAAGTTATGAAAAAGGTAAAACAAAGAGACATGTAGCATATTCTGACGTCGATCATTTGTATGGCTGAGAAATAACCCAAAAACTTCCTAATGGTAGATTTCAGTGCGTCGAAAATGTTGAGCAACAACCTTATAATTTTTTATATTATTGGCAACGAAAGCGCTAACTGATGTTTTTTTTAAATGCACTTAGAGTGTCCAGAGAAGCTCTTCGATTTAAATAACGGTTCTTTATTTTGTTTCAAACAAAGTGTAGCTTTTAATTCAAGTCAGCATAAATGAATGATAACATTGAATAATGAGCACAAGTATAAACTTTCTAATAAAACCCACAAGCAAACAAAAAACTATGGATTATGATTGACAAAAATTTATCAAGACTTACAATTATACTAAAGTTCATGGCTTAAAAAAAATTTTGCGCTTATTATAAATAAGAGACAAAAGGATATTAATAAATCTGAAAGAATGCTTTTCAAGCCATTTTAAATGCTGTTTTTTAGAAAATCGATGAGAAACGGAAAAAAAGGATATTAATATCAAACTTTTTAATAACTGGGATGGATGCTATGATGTAGTTGTATACATAGCAAAGCAAAATTTTCATAGTGGTGATATTTTTGATTAAAATTTTGTAGCCGTTCAGCGTTTTGGAGCGTACATAAGTGATAATGTTAAGCCAATATACATTGGGTTAAATTTCTAGGTCTTATTTAAGATACTTGTGTATCGATTTTACTACAAATATATGCTCTCCAGACTCAAGAATAATCTTGAACCCTTATACACTCATACAGACCGTCCGATGTATAAGATAACAAACTATGGTATTTATGAAATAATAAAATTTGGTAATAATAAATTTGAGATTTCGAGTTACTCAGAAAGTGATTGGTTTTTCAATGCCGTTCAAAAACAAAAAAGGTTGTTAAGCTCGTTTTTGTTGAGTTGATGTATAGCAGTCTCATGAAAAAAAAAAAAAATGTAATCAAGAAATTAAAAATTCCACAAAGTAACGTTGTTAAAGCAACTATCGATTTCAATAACTACACGGAGTGTTCTCGTATTTAGATTATAAATATTCATCAAGAGAGAATTAACATAAGATCACGTCATTATAAGCTCTACACTGACAAGGAAACCTTCCCAACCTACCATCACCAATTTTAATAATCTTTGTGTACGTTACAACATTAAAAGAAAATATTACGCATATTCGTTTAACGGCTGATATCTACTTTCAAGGGATAACGTTTACCCCTGACAACCACCTCGAAAAATTATTTTTTTAATATACCACTGCATAAAAAAAAATTTTTAATTAATTTTTAAATTAAGTCATTACGAAAAGATACCTCATAAGTAGGTGCTCCTCTGGATATAACTTTAACATCAAAGCGTTAAAACCCCTTTTTCTACAGAGGTTAAACTTCTTTTTTTTTTCTGCTATTTATTAATCAAAAATTGTATAGTAGAGGTAAAGTGGGTTAGAAAAAGTAGTTGTGATAAGAAAATAAAAAACTAAAATTGAGTTATTGCAGGGTTTTTTAAAGAAACAATTTTTTAAGGGTTATGTTACCCCTTTCATCTAATTCTACCAAAGACAAATAGGGATAATCCACCCTATCCTGGTTAGAGTGTGTCTAATAATTATTTTTTTCTGTTATCTGTACCATAGATAACTAAGCTTCACCTAACCTCTATTCCCTTACCTCAAAAACCTAAGAAACCATAGAAACCATACCTATAAAATAACGAGCAGTTAAGCCCATGAAACCTTGGCCACGTAAGCCCGTAAGAATTTTTATACATTATTTTTTCAACAAAATACATCATATGTTTTAAGTAAGCTATGTCTACAAAAATCGATTTCTCACCTTTAAACCCACGCAACCCCCAAAAAACTTTCCCTACCAAACCACAAGCAGGCTAAATAAACTAATCCACAGCATGTTTCTCAATTATTTTGTCTATTATAAAATATATCTCATATTATAAGCATTGGCCACGTAAGCACGTTAAAGTTTTTTGATATTTTTTAACAAAATGTATTCTATATTACAAGCGAGCTGTGTCTAGAGAAATCCATTCCTCAACTTCTAACCCACCTATCCCCCTAAAAACATCTCCTACCAAACCACAAGCAGGTTAAGCAAACTGATCACTTCTACAGCATGTTTGTTAATTATATTTTTGTTATAAAATATTTTTTGCATCATTAGCAAACTATGTTAGCTTACCAAGCTACTTTTAACCTCTAATCGTTAAAAATAAAAAAAATCTCCTTTTTAAATAGCAAGCAGGCTTATCTATGTTTACCTGGCGGTAGCAAGTTAAAAAAAAATTTTTTTATTTAATTGATACATCTTACATAATATGGAATTTATGACAGCAAACTGTTGTACACTTAGCCCATTAAATCTCTAAAAAATACTCTTACGAACCCACGTGCAGGCTAAAATCTTTAACCTCGTCTACAGCGCTTTTATCACTTATTTCATCTGGAAATAATTGTTGTATTAAAATCTGGGACTAAGAAAATTACGTCTAAAAATAAGTATCTTGTGTTAAACGTTATAAAGTTATTCTTAAGCCAACATTATATGCAGTTATTCTTAAAAAAAACTATATTTTTGACTAACTCAAAAAAAAGAATGTATTATTTAACGTAGTTTTCACTGTAATAATAATCTTCAAACAATTGCTGATAAGATAATAACTTTTCTGCAGCAACGACATCGTATTATCGTAATATTCTTACATTCATGCTCATAGCAGTTGACATTATGAGATTCTCACTAACCAAAGTCAACAGGGTTATTAGTTTTATCTGGATTTTGAGGAATAAAGCCGCTTACATACGAGAAATACTTAAAAAATTTCCGTATAACTCGGTGAACTAATCTGGTTGCATAACACTGATAATACTGTTGTAACGTTATTTCTGAAATATAAATCAAACTTTTTATCCATTAGCATTAATTAATCTGAAAATTGCCACTTAAAACTTTTTCAAACTCTTCAACTTTTTTTGCATGAGGTTGCATTTTCCCTGATTTTTCAGCAAAAATTTTTTGAATGTTAATAATTTTATTTATTTGTATCCTTTCCTTCAATACCTTATCATATAATGTTAACTCGACGAATCCATTTAAAAAATAGATTAAAGATCAATATTCACATAAAATACTTTATTCAACTAAGCTGTGGAGTGCTGTGAAATAAATAAATTTTGGCTATAGACAATTTTTTTGTACTGTTGCATTACTCTACATAAAAATAATCTCACCTGTAGATAACTTTCAACATGTTGATGCTTTTACATGCATTATATTTTGTTTTACCAAAGTTGATTGTACTATGTGACCAAATTGACCAGTTTTTTGTATAAATGCTAAAAAAAAGGAGTAATAAAAATCTTTTTACACCTGATGTAGTTAGTTAGGCTGTGTAACTGTGCATTGTCAATCGAACTCAAGGTACCAACCATAGAACTTGTTTTTCCATTACTATCACTAATGTCCTTTCGAAATTAATTTTCATAAGAAAATCAGTCTTATTTGAGTTATGAATCTTGGCCATTCCAATTCTTAACGTACACAATTTAACACTAGCAACAAAAGCTGAACTAATATCTTAGAGCTCTAGAGCAGCTTTTATTTATATTCTAGGAATGGATTTGCTTATAATTCTGAAAAATATTCTATAAGCTATTTGGCACTTCACTACCCCATTCAAATCGCCTTGAATTAAACATTTTCTTAGCAGAATTCTGTTTTTTTGCGTGTAGCGCCTAAAGCTGCCTTACACTTGCCTAAGATATCCTAATAAATTTGGGCAATTTTTCTTGATCATGACAACCTTTCCTTATTGTATTTTCCCAAAGACAATCTTAACCTATTAGTGAAACTTTATGAAAACTGTTAGCAAAAAATTATGATTTTCAATTATTCCCATTTTTGCTGCCCCTCTTATATTCCATAGCATTTTTATTATATTTAAAAATGACTTATTTCACATAATATTAATCATGATTTAATTATAGAAGTTTCAAATAAGAAGAGTAACGTTGTACTTAATTCGGTCTCAGAATCCTTCAATTTTCCGATAAAATACAATACTCCTTCGATAATCATCTCCTTATCACTAAACTTGCGTGCTAGGCCTATAATGATTCTTTATAAATTCACTTAAAATCTAGTTTCATTAAAATAAATATCACTGCTTGAAACTAAAAATCTTTAAAAATATACTCAAAATAAATTGAATACGTTCGTAGTGCAAGTCTTAACAATAAAATAAGAAATTAAAGATCTTAATATAAATAAAAATTTTTATCGTAGTTGTAAAAATAATCAAAACAAATTTAGTCAAATTCAAAGAATGATTTATATATAACGCAATAACTAATGAGAAAAATATAACGAATAAAAACGATAATAGTAATGATAATGATGATGATGATTATAAGGATAATATTAAAAATAATGATAATAATATTGTTAATTATAATGATAATGATGATAACAAAGATAAAATACATGATAATAATGACAACAATGATAAAAATGATGATGATGATAAAAATAATGATATGATGATGATAATAATGATGATAATAATAATGATGATGATGATAATGATAATGATGATAATAATCATAACAATAATGATAAGATTAAGGGGGCTCCTTCGCAAAAGTCCCCAAACAGAGATATATTATTTCTTGTAAATAAAAGTCTACTAAATTCAATGGTGGTCTAAATTATATTTTGAATGGGTCAAAATTTTGAGAAATCTGAGCTCAAAGTTGTAACTATTAGCACGTGTTTCTATGGGGCAGCGTGAAAAACAATTTGTTTTCATTTATAATAAACCTAAATTAAAAGTCCCAGCAGACTGAATATATACATTCTGTAGATGAAGTCTTCCTCTGTAATATGTTGTATTAAAAATTGTGGATAAAGGACCATTTTAGCGAGATATTTGTGATGGAAATAAATAAATAGTGTCCGGNGCTGTAGGTTACCTGTACAAAAGTTGGAATTCTGTGGTAGATTAAAAAAAACTTATGATTACGCAGAATTGCCAATATATAAGCAGCTTTAGGCTGTCGTTACATGCGAAATGTTTTCCACTAGGAAGTTATATTGTCATTGAATGTTCTTATTCTACTGCCTGTCTTTTGTTCACAAAAATATTTTTTCAGCGGAAGCGGATCGCGTAACTTATTATAGTGATGGTGGGTATCTAAAAAGATAAAAGCGGGATGATCATCGCAGATCAAAGCTGAGCTGACTTACTTAAGACATAAGCAATAGAAGGTAATGGAAAAGTATATTTTCACAAAACAGCAGACGCTCAGACGAAATATAGAGAAAGCAACATCATGACATTGACGACATCTGCATAGAAGGTCACGTCAAGAGTCAACACTCCGTAGCCCTAGCTTGAAGTATTAATACGAAAGCTGATGACTAGCCAGGTGTCTTAGGAGACAGGTCTTGCCAGTTTAGTGGGTGATCAGGCAGTATTGCTAATAAAGTTGTGACAAGAAACATATATCTTTCGGCTGACTGCGACTCCCATACTGAGAAGGAAGTTGTATCCCCTTCTATTGTACACTAGGGCATTCTTGACAACTTCGTAGAAAAAAAAAATGAAAATAATAATAATAAAAACAACAAAAATCACATTAATTATAATAGTGGTGATAATAATAATAACCACAATAATGATAATAATAGTAATAATAATAGTAACAATAATTTTATTAGAAAGAATTTGACCACAACAGTGAGTTTCAAAAAAATGATAATAATGATGATGATAATGATGATAATAATGAAGATAATAATGATGATGATGATGAAGATGATGATAATGATGATTATAATGATGATAATGATGATAATAATGATGATAATGATGATAATGATAAAGATGATAATAATGATGATAATGATGAAAATAATGATAATGATGATGACTATGACGATGGTGATGATAATGATAATAAGGATGATGAAAATGGTAATGATGATTATGATGGTGTTGATGATTTTGATAATGATGATAATGATGATGATGATCATAATGATAAATTGTCTGATAGGTGTTATAACGATAATCATGTTTTTTTTTATTGATAAAAACAGTGATTGTGTTACAATAGTTGTCGAACAATTTTAAATATATGTTTTAAATTGATTTTTTAAAAGGCATATTAGTACTGACGTAGTCATTTACAATTTCTGATTCGTTTTTATGAAAAATATTTCAGTTTTAACAAAAGTTTTATTTATAAATAAAAGTGAATGTTATTGTTCATTCTTTTTAGTGAAAAACCCCCGTTAGTTGTAGTGCTTGTATTAACTTAATGCAAGCCAGACATTCCATTTATCATGCTAACACCCTAACTTATCGTCTTGGAATCATGAAGTAAATCAAATTGCAGATAATGTTTGCCTTGTAAACTTTATTACAACTCTTTTAAAAGAGCAATTATAAGAGTCGCAAGTTACTAAATCTTTGTTATAAGTTATTTGTAACCGAAAATGAGCAGACTAGTACAATTTATTATTGCACTTCTCGTAAATATTTTTAAATATAAAATTTGTCATTAAAGTTATAATTCATGCTTTGTATATCGCTTTCGAATTCCAAAGAAATTAAGATTTGTGTTCTAATGTAGAATACTCACAAATGATAAATAATTATATTTGTATTTATACATATACATAGAAAGTCTGATTTTTTTAACATAATTTTTCTATTTTATGATTTTTTAGTAGTTTTAAGGGTATTGTCACGTACAGTATGAAACATACTGCGTGGGATTGGCCTCAGTTATTAGGAGAAGGAAGGAGGGTGAGTGGGATTGGAAAGAGCATAAAAAAGCCCGCAGCAGGAGCCGTCGGGGACTAGCTCTAGAACGTGGGGACTAGAAAGAGGGTAGTCACACTAAGCAACTCGGGACTCCCAAGGGCCTTCTCTCAAAGAATAGTTATAAAGTGATTGACTTAAGTTAACTGACGTTCGTTGTTAAGCACCCCGAACTTCTGGAATCCCACGTAACAGTTTTGGTGCTAAGTGTGGGGTAGGCTTCGTCACGAAAATAATTTTTTTTTTCTTCTTACCTCTAACCGTGATATTTTGAATTTTCGGGCCACTATCAGGAAGCACACAAAGAGCAGTGCAACAACAAGCGCAGAAAATTTAAGGTGGTCACCTGTATCTGCTGGCAAGTAAGGAAGGACAAGGATCAATAATTATTTCCAAAAGGACCTACCATAAAGAGGATAACTGATGTTGTATTTTCCCTTTTATTTTTTGTGCGTAGTCTGAAATTGACTCACATCAATAAGCTTAAACCACTCTATCAACAATAATAATAAATAAAAAGAGAGCAAATAATGATAATGTCTAACTACGGTGCAGAAAAAGATGACAAAAGGTGTAATTTGAATGATACGTTTTCGATGACACAAGAAGATTCAGATACGATGACGAGTATGCTTGAACATGGCCCTGAAGCGTATGCACTCTGGAAAAAAAAGGATTAGAAAAATCGAGTCCTTATACTCAGGATATTTAAAAATATAAAACCAAAGGTTTTTTTTAAAGGAAAATTCTCATACAAAATCGGTAGAAGCAACAAATGAGGCGGCTGTGTCAGATAATATAAGTGCGGGGGTTGGAAATTCAAAATTAAAAGAAAGGGGCAGACAGTACAATGGGAACTCAACAGTGGTTTAGACAAGCAAAATAATCCCAGGAATGCATCTGAAGGTGCGAGAAGAAAGGAGCGAAATCAAACGCTAGTACAAACTAAGCAGAGATCGGGGAATGAGAATCTCGTGAGACACGTTGACGGCGATAATGAATATAGATTCAGGTAAGGTGCGTTTATAATAGAACTAGAGCGTGGAGAAGTAAATCCCAAACAGCCTGGAATGTAGCAGGTTCCTAGCCGAAAACGTTAGAAGAGGCCATTGAGGCAGCTATGACCGTGGATAATTAATTAAGCCTCCACCTATCAATGATAGGGTATGATGAGAAAGCGGCGTACTATGATTATAGCCGTTGCTACAAAACGATAGGAATTTTCATAGACAAAAAGAAAATTATAATAGAGTTTATTACAATCAAGGAAATCGAAATAAGGTAAGAAAATATAATTACGGTAGTAACAATAATTATTAAAATACTTATGATAAGAATAATAACAATAATGGTAGAAATAATTATAGTAACAGAAAAAAGAGTCATAATTATAATAGATATGACGACAGGAAGGATGATTATTGTGACAGGCGAAATAATCAGTACTCCTACTAGGATAATTGCAGGGATGATTATAGGGGAAATAAGTATAACAAACAAAATGCGGGGGTAAGCAAATCGAAAACTGAGCATGTAAACTCGCAGGATGTTTGACGTGATCCCCAGTTGTCGAACATTAACCAGCAATAAATGAAGAATTTTACGAAAAAGAGTTAAGAGCGTTCGAAAAGAGAATGGATAATAGTAAGCATAAGGTATCAGAGACTTATGCCACGATGTGTGCAGATGAGACAGTTTTCCCGACGGCAAAGAATCGGTGGATACTTCGTCGGAAAGCAAGGTAAACAACACATGCTTCTTCTCATGTCACACAGAATATAATGAGGAATTATCTATGGAAACCGAACGCAACAAAAAAGCTGTAATGAAGCAATGCGAGAGTAAGAGGATAAATGCTAAGGCTGAGACGAAAGATGAGCAGCAGCTGTTTTGCACGGTAAAAATAAATTCATTTAAGATAGGATATACACTACCTACAATAATTCTAAGAAGCCCTTACATACATAAAGGTGCGATATTTTATGCCGATACGGGCACAAAATTTTCAATAATTAAGGAGAATTGTCTTGATTTTGGAGGAGCCGTAAGCGGTACGGAAAAATTGAAAAGAAAAGGCGTAATGAACGGAGCTCGCCATACTTTGGGATCTGTAAGATTACCACTAAAAGATTTTATGTGTACCCTACATGTAGTCCCCCATGACTTTTCCATAGAAGCGGAAGGCATCATAGGATGGGATGTTTTTAAGCTGTATATTGGCCAGATCAATGCTGAAAAGAGTACACTTAGATTAAATGGAATTGAAATTCCGCTACTAAAGTCAGAGAGCTTTTAAATTGTGCCGAAAACAAGGCAAGTTATATATGCGTATGTAGAAGATTCGCACAGAAAAATTAAAGTGGGCTCGGTCCCATTACAGAAACTTGAAAAGGGCATTTTTTTCGGTAATTTTATCGTGACAAACAATAATAATAGGGTGTATGCCAAATGTTCAAGCAAATCAAATGAAACAATAAATATACTAGTCCCAGTGGTAGACTTGTTGAAGTGCGAGAGTACAAAGAAAGCTGACTCATCTGGCGTCAATGAGGATGACGTGGAAGCATTGAGAGGTGCCTTCATACAGATGTTTGGAACAGCAAAGAGCCTTGGAGGAAGTGGAGAGTTAAATAATAAGATGAAATACGATACCAACTGCACATATGCGAAGAAAAACACCGTGGGAGACAGGAGTGGAAAATACTTATATACTTAAAGAAAACAGTAAGTCAATCGGATTAAGTAACAGGAGAGCTCGAGTCGACAAAATAATGGAGTTAGTCGATGTATCGGAATGCAATAAAGAAGAGAAAAAACATGTGCGAGGGCTTATAGAAGTTGACCGGTACGTTTTTGAACTCAACGGAGAACAACTGAAAGTGACAAATCTTCGAAAGCATAGGATAAACACAACTACAGATAAGCCGATAGTAACGAAACGGTACAGATATCCACCAGCTGTGAGAAAGCAAATGAAAATTAAGATTAAGAAATTACTAGAACAGGGCATAATAGAGCCCTTGGAATCACCATACAGCTCGAACATGTGGATTGTACCAAAAAACACAGGACCAGACGGCGGAAAACGCTGGCGGGTGGTGACGGATCTTAGGCAACTCAACAAAATAACAGTAGGTAGTTGTCACCCACTCCCTTTCCAGAGTGATATACTAGAGCATCTGGCAACAGCACGTTACAGAACAGTGGTGGACTTGAAGCAGGGATTTTTTCAGATTAAGATACATGAAGACGATGCCCATAGAACACCGTTTTTGGGACCAGATAGGCAGTACCAGTACAAAAGGATGTCTATGGGTTGCACAGACTCTCCAAACACATTTTTACGAGCAATAACACTTGCACTGGCAGGATTACAAGGCTATGAGGTGGAAGTATATTTAGACGATATAATGGTGTTTACGTCGGATCTTAAAGAGCATTGCAAATGCTTCATAAAATTGTTAGAGCGATTATCAAGAGAAAATCTTACAATTAGGCCAAAGAAATGCCAATTTCTAAAAAGCAAAGCAAAAGTGTTAGGCCATATAGTAGGAAATGATGAAATAAAGACAGACCCTAAGAAAATTGAAGCTGCAAGAAAAAATCCAAAGCCTACAAACGCAAAAAAAATCAAACAATTTCTGGGATTTGTTGGGGATTACAGGAAATTTATTAAAGGTTATGCAAAAATCACTGAACCACTGTCTAAACTTTAAAAGAAAAGTACAGAGTTTAAATGGGAAGAGCAGCAAGAACGGGCATTCAAAATGCTCGTAGACGCCCTTTGCAGCGAGCCCGTACTTAAGGCACCTGACCTAGAAAAACCATTTATGATGACAACGGATGCATCGGACTATGCTATTGGGGTGATACTGAGTCAGGGAGAAATAGGGAAAGATAATCCGTGCAAGTATGCTTCTAGATGCTTAAAAGGCAGCGAACTTCGATACATTACGAATGATAAAAAGTTGCTTACAATAGTATACGTTATAAGCAGTTTCGACCCTAATTATTTGGCCAGAAATTCACGGTGGTTATGGACCATGAGCCCCTTAAACATTTTCATGCATCAAAGACTCCAGATTTAAGATTTAACAGGCTTAAAGCTGAATTAAGGGGATATGAGTTTGATGTTGTTTATAGACCAGGAATAATTAATAAACCACCAGACACACTGTCCCGGAATCCGTTCATAGAGGATGGAGAGAAAACCTCTGAACTGCCACGACAAGAGTTATATGAACTTGCCGAAGAGCAGGAGACGGATGGTCATGGTGACATAAATGCGCCACCTGCACGAATATTCAAGGTACGGAAAAGAAGGCAGAAAAATATAATAAGAAAGGATAAGAAATGGCAGATGGAAATATCTGATTCAGACGAATCGAATAAAAGGGTAAAAAAAAAGAAGCCACCCAAAATAGGCAATTCAGAGAAGCTATCAGTCAGTGAGTACAGCGATGCAGATTCAGAGTCAGAGTGGTCAGTGGCGAGTACAACTATAAAGAGTAAAAGAGCGGAGCCACGTAAGGAGCAGAGAAAAAGAGGCAGGCCACACAAACGAATTGGGCAGATTGCAGAAGAGAACCAGAGAAAAAGTATTCAAAGAGGACCTTTAAACAATGATAGAGAACAAATCTTACCACAAGGTCCAACTAATAATAAATTAGTCTACATATGCAAGAAAGAAAATATGAAAAAAGGGGGTGGCAATAACAAGCACACCATATTTAGAAACAGATAGGTAACCAAAGATGCAACGCAAAATTCGCAAAAGGCAACTGGATACGTTGCATTGATGCCCACTAAATTTTTCAGTGACACCACAAGTAGAAAGGAAGTCAAAAGAAATTATTATAGCAAACTGTGACTCACAGGTGGTCGTAAACGGAAATTTCGAGCCAACAAAACATTGGGGATTTCAACTAGCCACAGCTAGTATAGCAAATGAGAAAGGTACAGAGGAGGAGGCAAAAATAGCAGATACAGACATAACAAAAGTAAATGCCAACAATGATAAGCTCTGGGGTCACAAGTGAGCACAGGCAGGTCTGGTTGTAGAATTGATCAAAAAAAGAGAGAAAATCCTTGACCCTACATATACACTAGAGAGCATAAGCTTGGACGCAGGTATGCCAAACGAAAATGAGAATAAAATAGAGAAGGATAATGACCAAGGGGCCCAAGCTCACGCGCAGGGTGTGCTCCAAGAGAGTAACGAACAACAACTTAAAATGCCGAATACGGTCGAAGGGAGCCAACCGACGCCGAACGAAAGAAAACAAGGTAGACCGTCTTGTGAGAGTGTAAGCAAAAAAAAAAAAATGAATCGCAACGGGTTACACAGACAAAATAAAGTCCAGGAAAAGGCAGGGAATTAAACAAAAAGATTGGAGTGATACTTGATGACTCAGTAGATAACTTTCAAGTAAAAGTTAGACTAGATATCAAGCATCGAGATTTTAAAGGTAACCCGGGCATCGGAATAAATGTTTGGGAATCCGATACTACCACCGATCGACCTCTAGACGATCCGACGGGAAGTACGGATAATGGTACAAATACACATTGACAGCCGTCGAAGGAGAAAACGGGCACAAGCGATAGAAATATTAGATATATATTTATAAATGAAGATTAATATATTAGCGAGAAAGGTACTCCACCTGGGCTTCCACAAGCAAATAAGAATCCATCGAGAGATAAAAATACAACGAAGAAGATAACGAATTATTATACGGATGGAGATGATGAAGTTAAAAATAAAACAAAAGGCGTAATATAGCTAAATGTAGCTCAGAACAAAACTGTGTAGAGCTGGATAATAATTGAATACTTATGGAGAAGCTTCCAGTAGAAATACCAGGGAACTGCTTATTTAACTCACTTATTTTTTCTTGTGACTTACAATTAACAGCAAGGGAACTCTGTGACATACTAGAGTGTTTCAAATGGATAGATATATGTGTTGATCAGGAGGTAGAAAAAATGCTGCAGTCCGATACAAAATATGGCGATAATGACTGTATATTCCTGTTTGTACAAGAATTAAGAAAGAATGTTTTTGTACATCTACAAGGCACAAAAAAAAGGAATGGAGTGTAAAATTTTCGAAAGTTTCACAATAAATGATAATGAGGAGAACATGCACTTGCACCTTCTTGTAACTAATCAGAAACGGGCATGCATTGGAAAATTAAGGCAAACAAGCCTATGGGGGTGCGGGGGAAAAGAGAAAGAGGATAAAGAAAGGAAGCATAATAAAAATGACTCCATGAATGAAGGTGCTTATGAAGATAGTGGCACGCCGCCACCCAATCCAGCATCACCTCCTGACTCCTCGAATAGCTCTGATTTATTAGACAATGAGTGTGAGGAAGAGACTGGCGTAAACAAGGCCAGACTGGAAACAGAAAGTGAACTAGAAAAAGCAAACCTCGAAGAAAAAGTATTGTCAAATCTCTCACAACTCAAGGAGTACAGAGTGTGTAGAATACGGCTACCACATAAGAAACTACCATGGCTACCTGAAAAGGACGATGGTAACAGAAAGCGTGCCTGACACAGAAACGGTAGACGCCCTTAATAAGCGTGGATACATAGACCCAATAGCCTTAAATAAGGAGAAAAAAATGGTTGGTGGCGTCATGAAAACAGAGGTGAGAAAGATCGTGATAATGCAAATGTATATTAAGTCGCATTTTAAACATAATGCTCTAAGATCTGATATTGAGATATGCATTACGTCACTCAAGGCACTTGTAAGGATTAATAAAATAAAATCGATAGACGTAATACGTGACTTGGCAATACTCAACATGAATTAATAGAGCTACTTCATAGAGCAATTTGAGAAAATTTTCAAGAACCTCAAGGTCACAGCGACTTTTCACATAAATATCTTAGTTGTACCACTAGTGGATCAAAGGTGTAAGGTTATTAAGGAGTACCACGAATCAACAATTGGGGGTCACAAAGAAATGAACAATACCTGCAATAAGATAGCAAGGGACTATTATTGGAGGAATATGAGGACCGACGTGAGGCAATTTATACTTGGATGCCAGTCATGTCAGACTAAAAAGCTAGTTCGTGTAAAAACAAAGCCAGCTATGCTCGTTACAGATATGCCCAGCAGATCGTTCGAGAAAGTCTCGATTGACTATTATGGACCAATTAATAAGCCTTAAAAAAACAACTAAACACATAGCCTGTCAATACAAGATTGGCTAATTAAGTTTATTGTATTCATACAGGTACAAAGAGCAACAGCTAAAGAGACGGTAATGGCCTAGACAAATAAATTTTTAGCGTACTTTGGAGCGCCGGAAAAATTATTATCAGACCGAGGGACACATTTTATGAACAAAACAATGGACGAGCTCACGCGATTATTCAAAATTGAAGTACTTGGGAGTACGGCATTTTATCCTCAAAGCAATGGGGCAATGGAACGCACGCACCATGTCCTAACTGAATATTTGGAAGTTTACGTTAGTGAGACCGAAAAATGGGACGAATTACTGCCATTGTGTATGCTTGCTTACAATACGTCAAAGCATGAGAGCACAGGCTATTCACCTTACGAGCTTTTATTTGGCTAGCAGGCAAAGATCACCTTAAGCCTCAAGAAACCAGAGACAGGCCAAACATACACAAAGTTACTAAAACAAGTAACGGGGATGCTCGTGCAATCACGAACATTGGCAGCAATGACCCAAACACAAAACAAATACCGATCAAAGTACTACTATGATAGGTCACTGAACACAAATTTTTTCATAGAAGGTGAAATGGTGTATGTACTAAAAGAGCCGTCCACAGGAAAATTCGATGAGCAATACGAGGGACCGTATGAGATAGCCGGCATCGATTATAAAAACCATATTGTAAAATTACAGAGAAACGAAGAAATATGAATTTTACATGTGGATAAAATAAAGAAAGCCTGTGTACAAAAAGCCCCATGTCCAAGGGACAGCAAAATTGTAGCTAGAAAAGAGAGAGAAAAATGAAAGGAATCAAGAGGCATTGGGACCGACTGTAATGAACTTGCTCCCCACCTCTTTTCTTTTCTTTATTTTCCGCGGCCCCCAGACGTGCCGCGAAGATTCGTTAGATATATCTATATGGAGATTAATAGATAACAAAAAGGGGGTAATACTACTTGTAAAGTCAGCACAAATGGGAAGTTAAGGTAAAGAGAGAAACATGTAAGAAAAATAACAATTGTCATTTTAATAATAATAATATGAGAGAATAAATAAATAGGCATCGTAATAAGGTGATATTTTATTTGTATTTCCTTTGATGTACTTCATTAAAAAAATAATAAGTGCGAGTGGCTCTATCTAATGTAAGAAACTATGTTAACATATTTAGCACAAGAATACATGCTTAGAATGCACACGCAACATGTAACTTTCGAGCAGCACAGATATAGATATAAGTATATGAAAAGACGGGGGAGTTTTTTTTTATTGTTTTGGGTTGCATATTTTTAAGGTTGGGAGAAGCATGGAGAAGCAGAAAATAAAGTAAAATGGAGCATCTACGAAACTTTTACCAGGGACCACAAACTCGCAAACATTGACAGGGCCCCCTTTTCCCTCTTCCCCTCTCCTTCCTTCGTCCATCAACAGGAGCTATCCCGCCTCTATCAGGGTCACTTTTAAAGTGAAACTCCTTATGGCATGTTGTGAATTTTTTCGAGTGACACGAAATTTCTGAGCCCCCCACCACTCCAACCGCTCTCTCTCTCTCTCCCCGCGTCCCCTTTGCCACCACATGCTATACGAGCAGTGCATCCCTACCACTCCAGCCGCTCTCTCTCTCTCTGCCGCGCCCCCCTTGCCACCACATGCTATACTAACAGGCATCCCTACTACTCCAACTCCAGCCGCTCTCTCTCTCTCTCTCTGCCTCGTCCCCCTTGCCACCAGAGCAGTGCATATACGCGTAGAGTGGGGCGTAGGACGGTCTTTCTCTCTGCCTCACTCCACATGCTTAAATTTTTGTATATATATATATATATATATGTGTGTGTGTGTGTGTGTGTGTGTGCAAGAATGAGTCCTTGCTTCACATTCAAAATCAAATTTCAAGAACTATGCACTTATTCAACTATCAAAAGTGTGAATCATAGAGTTGTTATTCATGGCGGGAAATAAGAGCCACCTCTCGCGCTCTTTTTCAGCGGGGCCAAGATGGGAGCTGTGAGACATGACTCATTTATTTGCGCGCCTTTTCCACCACTACGTGTGCACACATAGTCAAGCCCAACAGAATGATTTTGAAAAATTTACTTCTCGTTACATCAGCATACGGTCAATGACTTAATCCAACTTACCATATTATGTTCATTTACTGTCATTCATCGTATTGCGTTCGGTCACGTTCGGACAGAATTATCGTCCCGCTGACGGATATTTAATCGAACAGCAGTTGTCGATCTCGCTCAATGTCTTTGTTCAAAGTTGGCGTTCGTCATTTGGTTTCATATGGAAACATACAATAAAATTAACAACAATGAGTGATAGTGAAAGTGACCGTAATATCGAAAATACTGAATATGAATCAGTTGACGTTATAAAAAAACAAATTTCTTGCCGGACTCCTGAATATCTCCAGCGTCATGCTGCAGCAGCTAGGTTGTAATACGCCGAAAAGCATAAAAAAAACAGCTAAAACTAATGCTGAACGGTTGTCGTGAATACCAAGCTCGAAAGAGAGTATGCTTAGAAAAAGGCACTAACAACCAAGAGTAAGTATAAAAAATTTTTAAAAAACATTAAGCACATTTCGAAACTGCTTTAATATTAAGATACAATGGCGTTCGACGCTGGATTCTAGAGCCGACGTACAGTAGCCGGATCTTGATTCTTTCCCCACGAAATTTAAATGCTTTAACTATTTTACGTAAAATAAAATCTATAATTATAAACAAATATTTATAAATTAGCTAAGTGATTGTTTGTGTCATAGACGTTATTGTAAAATCGTGGATTCATCGTTAAAATTGATAATTAAATTTTTATGTTATAAGTAAATACCTGCATTTGAATTTCCCGGGGAAAGAATTAAGATCCGGCTAGTGTACATCAACTCATACGAGTGACAAACAAGCACTTTTACATTTTCAATCGAATTAATTTTTTACCATCTTGTCACGTACATTCACAAAAAATTTATTAGTGTATGCATTTAATTAATGTTCACATTGTTTTCTTAAGGTTGAGTGAATCATAGCATAGCACTGTTCCAATACAAGTTGACGAACCTATTGCAGTCAATTACATGGGTTATGGAATGAATAAAAAAGCTCATGAAGAATTTAATAAAAAATTTTACGACAATCCTTTTGGTTACTCATGCTCAGTTTGTGCAAGACTATGGTTCAAAAATGATTAAAAAACACCAACACCTCAACAGGAAGATATATTACGAAATATTGTGGTTTTTATCATACTTCATATTTTTGACCTTAACATTTACTAAATTTTATTTATCGCTGTATACTTTCGTTTCAGACTTTTACAGATTTACAGTCTCTTCAGATATGTTCAAATTGTAAATCTGCACTTGACAAACAAAAAATTCCAATGATGTCAACTTATAATGGATTTACATATCCTCCGATACCATCAAATTTTCCAAAACTTGATTTCGTATCAGAAAGACTAATTTCTTTAAGAATACGATTTATGCAGATCAGACGCTTACGTCATGTACACGGGCAGTATGGTATTTTTGGACAAGTAATTAATGTACCTGTGTGTTTTGATACAATGGTATGGTCATTACCACGTCATTTAGATGATGATCATTGTATTCACGTGCATATTAGGCAAAAATTAATCCATAAATCAAATTTTGTGCAAGGATTAGTCAATAAAGGAACTACGAAAGCATGGTTACAATACTTGATAAAAATGCCTCTTTACGTTGCTAATAATATAACTATAAATAATTCATTTTTCAACAATGACCAAGAAATACAACAGATTTCTCTAGACGACATTAGTGAAGATGTACCTATCGAAGNTTTACTACGGAGGAAGGTAATACAAGATGTCGACATGGAATAAGATTATTTTTAACTAATAAATCAGTTGATGAGTACAAAAATTTTATTTTGCAACAATCAGACAATAAAATAGGATCAATTGCAAAATATATTTTCGTTGGACATCAAAATCATGGTCATTACCACGTCATTTAGATGATGATCATTGTATTCAGGTGCATATCAGGCGAAAATTAATCCATAAATAAAGTTTTGTGCAAGGATTAGTCAATAAAGGAATTATTAAAGCATGGTTACAATACTTGATAAAAATGCCTCTTTATGTTGCTAATAATATAACTATAAATAATTCATTTTTCAACAATGACCAAGAAATACAACAGATTTCTCTAGACGACATTAGTGAAGATGTACCTATCGAAGAAAGTCTCATTGTCCAGCAACAAACTTTGTTGTGGAATGAAGAAAAATATATTAATATTGCACCAGGACAAAACAAAGTGCCCGTAAGCCTGTTGTTCGATGAGTGTGCTGAGGAGCTCTCTTTTCGCAGTATATATTTAGGACATTTTCGGACGTTCAAGGAAGGTCTCACAGTTACTCCATTTAATATGGCCACCAGTGAATTAAGGCGATCAGACCGACGTGGTGTTACTCCTTATTACTTGTTATATATGGCGATGAAAATTTTACGAATTAGAGTACGTGACAGTTTAAGTATTGCTTTCAAACATATTGGTCAAGGTACAACTGTTACACGAGAACAAATTGAATCGGCAGATTATATTAATAATTGTTTGGAAAGTAATCTTGCATTTTTACGAACTATTCCCAATTCTGCTTGGTACTGGGCTGACCGTAAGAGATATTTATTCGCTATTATGAGACAAAAAGGTAAGCCAACCGCGTTTCTAACTTTGAGTGCCAATGAAATCGGATGGAAAACATTACTTAAAACGATATACAAATAAAAAAATAATGGAGCCACTCTATCGGATCAGGATCTTGAAAATTTACATTACATTGAAAAAAGTACTCTTATTAATGAGGATGCAGTCACTTGTGCTGTTTATTTTAATAAATTAGTTAATATCTTATTAACTATACTACAATCCAAAAAATTTTCACCATTTGGCCAATATCGTGTCGTTGATTACTTTAAAAGGATTGAATTTCTGCACCATGGCAGTCCACACGCTCACATACTTCTGTGGCTTGAAAATGCTTCACAAGATTTACTTAATGAAAATTATCAAGAAGCTATAACATTAATAGATACGTTAATTTCTGTTTTAACATCTGAAGCTTCCGGACATATACAACTACGAACACACAAACACACTTTCACCTGCTACAAAAAAATTGTATCAAATAGATGGCCAACATGTCGCTTTGAAGCGCCATTCATGCCCTGTCGCCAAACGTAAATTTTGACACCGATGCAAGAAACCGAGCCAATTTTTGCAGAATATTCCAGGTGTTACTCTCTTATAAGAGTTAATTTAGATAATGAAGATTACTATGAGTTGGATATTTTTATAAGAAAAACGATATTACATCCGATGAAGATTACGTTAATATACTTAGAGCTGGTATAACGAGGCCAAGAATTTTTTATAAAAGAAACACATCTGAAAAATGGCATAATACGTTTAATCCATTTATTTTAAATGTATTCGGCTCAAATATGGATTTTCAGATTATTTTTGAAGAATATTCATGTACAGCATACGTTGTCAAATACGTTAACAAAACTAATAGAGGAGTAAGTAATTTACAACGACAAATTGTTCAAATTATGGATGAGCACCCAGAATTTTATATCGTTGAGGTAACGAGAAAGATGAGCGTCGATGTACTTAATGCAGTTGAAATGTCAAGCCAAGAAGCTGCATTGTTTTTATTGCGTGAACTTATGAGTAAGAGCTCTATTGCAGTTGTCTACATACCAACGATTTGGCCTATTGAACGTCAAAGAGTGAAAAAAACTATGAGTGAATTAGAAAGACGATTAGATGATGATTCTACAGATGTATAGAAAGAAAATTGGTTCGACAAATATCAAAAGAGACCAGATAACTTGGAAGATATTTCATTAGCACAATTTGTATCAAAATATTATATCAACCATCGAGGAACTTACACTTAAAGAGCAGAACCAAAAATAATTCGTTATCGAAATTACGACATAGCCACAGATTACAACGAATATAAAAGAAAAATGATAACGCTACATTTTCCTTTCAGAAATGAAGAAAAAGAAATTTTAAATGATATGAAATTCATTACGATTTATGATGAAAACGAAGATCTAATATTACAAAAGCGTAAAAAATTTGAATGTGACCTAGATATTGAGAAAACAATAGCTATTTGCAGGGATCTATGTCGTGAAGATGGTACAAATGATGATTCAGATATTGAGGATGTTGCTAATAGATTTCCAGAACCTAATCAATTTGAACAGCTGTATAATAATCCCAATGCTGAGATAAACCGTGATCTTCATAATGCATCGCTTCATAAACTTGGTGCTATTGCAAAAAAAAAAAAAGAAAATTTGATGAGCCTTAGTCAGTTCTGGGAATTAATGAGAACTGCCAACGATAAACAAAAAAATTTAATACTACCTATCATTTCTCATCTTCTTTCATCGAATAAATCACCTCTGTAGATATTTTTTACAGGACCTGCTGGCTGTGGTAAGACTTTTCTTATTAGACTTGTCATGGAAGTTTATAATAGATTTAGTGATACCGATGGCTACTGTAATGCTTATATTGCTTGCGCGTCTACTGATAAAGCTGCAGTAGCTATTGATGGTACTACTGTTCATACAGCACTCAAAATTTCTCTTTCAAAACTTCTTCCACTCCCAGTTGAAACTGCACATTTATACCGATCACTTTTTAAGTTTGTTAAAGTATTAATTATTGACGAATTAAGTATGATTGGTGCTAAACTTCTTTCGCAAATTGATCAAAGATTGAAACAAATAACTGGAAATTTTAATACTAATTTTGGGGGCTTGGACATCATTTCAATAGGGGATTTAAAACAGTTACCACCAGTAAGAGCAACACCAATTTATAAACAAATAAAGCAAAGAATTGCAGGACCAACTTTATGGCGTGATCTTAAATTTAACGAGTTGACTCAGGTAATGCAACAAGCAAATGAAGCTTTTTCGACTATACTTACGAAAATTGGCAATGGCAAAAAATTAAATAACGACGAAATAGCTATTATAGAAGCACGTTTCTTTACCACGGAGGAAGCTAATACAAGATGTCCACATGGAATAAGATTATTTTTAACTAATAAATCAGTTGATGAGTACAAAAATTTTATTTTACAACAATCAGACAATAAAATAGTATCAATTGCAAAATATATTTTCGTTGGACATCAAAATCACGAGCAAGAGGCATTTGCTAAGCAAAAACTGCATAAGATGTCGGTCATCGATACTGGTGGCTTGCCATACGAGATTGTTTTTGTTTTTAACAAATCTTACATGCTTACTACGAATATTGATGTCTCGGATGGAGTTGCTAACGGTGCTACAGGAGAACTAGTACACATTGAGCAGAATGAAGGGAATGAAATTACGCGTGTATGGCTTACTTTCCCTTTAAAAAAAGTCGGGCAAAAAATTAGGAAAAAAGCTGCTGCGTACATCCAAAAATATGATATTAATTAACTTGCAGTACCCATTGAAAGACTAACTTTCACAATTTATTTGAATAATAATAAGACTTTTCTTGTGAAAAGATACCATTTTTCTTTAATATCAGCGTGTGTCATGACAATTCACAAATCGCATGGGGGAACTTTTAACGCAATTGTATACGAGTACGATAGGAGTCACTCGCAACAATTAGTGTATGTGGCTTTATCACGAGTTAGTTCTTTATAGGGACTTTTTATTGTCACTAAAAATGATAATTTTCGGTTCCATCATGGTTATCGTTGTGATACAGCCTCTGTTTCTTTAGTGAATGAATTCCAGAGGCTTTTATTAAATAAATTAAATACAATCACAGGCATTTTTTCGAATTTTTTGCAAATTAAAACAGGATTATCATTGTGCACTTTTAATTGTAAAAGTCTTTGAGCTCATGTACACGATCTTGCAGATTGCGTTGTTCAACAATGTAATTTATTAATATTAATAGAAACTTGGATGAACAATAACACTTCTCTTGATATACCTTCTTTTCAATGTATTGCACAATTTAAACGCAAAAATGTTTATGCTGCTTGAGTTGCAATTTATCATAATGTCAATGATGTTTCTAATATTGCCTCTCAACATTTGAATGTGCACATTCAAAATATGCGAAATGCTAATGTTGGCACAAGTGACATCGAAGAAATATGTTATTGCGCCTGCCATCTAAATAAGAATCAACCTATAATTGTGGCTGCCATTTATATATCGCCAAACTGTAATGTTAATGACATTATTCAGTTCATACATAGACAGTTGTTAATATTTACAGAGAAAGGTTCTGCATTACTAGGAGAGAATTTACATAAAATTCCACTAGTATTAAGCGGAGATTTTAATGTTAACTTTTCAGCAGAATTGTCATTGCCATTAATTACATTTTTAAAAGACAAATTCAATTTATCTATGATTAATAATCCAAGCGAATCAACCACTAAGTATGGTACAACAATTGATGTGGTATTCGCTCGATATTTAGATAAAATTGAATCATTAATATACATTTCGTATTTTTCTTACCATAAACCTATTGTTACTGTTGTAGAAAATGCAAATATTGCATCTACTTTATCAATAGTTGAATGTAATGATGAAGAATAATTATAATCACTATTATTGTACTATTTTATATGTAATACAATTTCAATAAATTTACATTTCTCTTTTTTGAATGGCCTTTAATGTCGTTATACCTTTCATTTATGTGAATCATTTTTCTTACTTGTTTAATGTTATTGAAAGAAATTTACTTATTTAACTCGTAGCAATAACACATATGATTGCTTCTCATATAATTTTCTGTATAAAATGAGTTCAATATTTGATACTTGAAGTTTCACTTCTATCGTGGATCCCACGACGCATTTTTTCTTACGATTTAATTAACTGTACTATTGAATTATTCACAATAATATGCTTAATTATCTACAGTATTTTTATTATTTATGATAGACACATTGTAATAATTATAAAACTGTCGAAACATTAACGATGGTAAAAACCCCCCCCCCCTCACTGAATTCAGAGTAAATATAAGTGCAGTGAGCCTCAAGGTATCCTTGAAATTGCAACTTACAATCATTGCTCGAGATGTGGAATGTTGAGTGTGCAGAATTAAGCGTATAGCGCCATCAGTAGCGTAACCTTCTTCACCAACTACTAAGTAGAGCGCAAATTCGATCGTTGTAAATCGACTCTATAGATTTTTCTACTTAGCTGAATTAAAAGAAGTTGTACCACGTTGTAAAGAAAATCAATAATTTAAGCATTTCATGGCCTGAGAGATTTCTTAATATATGTTTTTCAGTACAGGACAAATTAGTCATTCCCCTACAGAATTGCCCCAAGAATACGAAAAGTTTTGTCCAAATCAAAAGTCGGCTTCATATATCTCTTTAACAATTTATGAAAAAACGCCAATTTTTTATTGTTTTTTTTTGCTTATATCTCCACTTCTATTGATTTTAGAGAAACTGATCTTTTCATCATTAAATTTTCTATATGATCGACACTAACCAATCTATTATTTCTTGTTAAATTGCAATTGCAATTGTGAAAAAAGCGGATTCACATTTTTTTGACTAAAAAACTATCGATCGACGGAAAAAAAACATCATATTCAGGCACATTTCTGTGCAAGTTGGACTATTTAGGGCTCTATTTAATTGTAATAAAAAATTTTTTTTGAAAATATATTTAAAAAAATGCCAACTCTACTTTTAAGTGCTTACTGCATTAAAAGAATCCAAAACTTTTCGTCCCTTGGACGTAGTCCTTAGCGCCCTAGGGCTCACTTTCCACCCGCTAATGATTTTTCGCCCACAGGCGAAAAAAACATTCTGGCCCTGTCGGGCTCCAAGATTGTTCCCGCCTTAGAGCGGAAAATAATTGGCATGCGGAAAGTGTACCCACGGGCGCAAAATTGCACTTCCCCCTCGATACAAAAAATGTCGCTCTTAAATTGGACAGAAACATACAACTGCTCCTTTCACGTGCGCAAGTTGTACTTTCTGCCCTAGGTAAGAAATATACTGTTTCCTATCTTGGGCGTTTTTGAGGGCTGGATGTACCCTTGGGAGGAAAAATAGGGTTCGTACCTGGTGCGCATCCAACCTGAGAAGGCACAAAGCGTATCTCGGGCCCTGCTTTGCTGAACGCTTGGACCTGATTCTTAGCCTCGAGAAATCCGCCAGCACGTATGAAAACTACCATTAATTATTTCAAGTGTAACATTTCTTCCTGTAATACAATAAATATATACTTGGTAAATATTTTTGTTAATAAAGCATGTTTAATGTTCAATACTATGTTTATAACTACATAATTGTGTACAACAACTTAAATAAATTAAAACTCCAACCACAGCCCGTGCTTTAGCCCATGCACACTGCAACTGGTCGACCACCTAGTAACAAGAGAGGGGTAAAGATGAGAGCGCTGAGCTGCCCTGGCTGTTACGATGCGATTTTCTTGCTTTTTTTAGCTTTCTTTTTAATACAACCTATTTAGTGCTCCTTCAGTATAATGCAGAAATACATAAGGATAATACACAAATTTTTTCGCAATAAAAAATTTAATGATAATTATCAGTTCGTCGTTGCAAAAAAACGCCAATTTCTTGTATCTTGGATTTAAAGTAAGCTAAAGCATGCTTTTTTAAAATTCGTAAATGTTTATGACAAATGCGATGACGTTTAAATAAAAACTCACCAATATAATAAATACACTACGAATGTGTTATTGTATTCCCAAAAAGTTTTTATCGCCGCTATTTTACGGCTTTCTTAGATTATATCCGAAGATAAAAAAAGTCATTTAATTAGCAGCTTGAAGAGGCTCACCATCAGTTTTCAAAATTATCAATTAAAAAAACAAAAAAAAAAGGAATGTTTTTTACAGCCGATGTTTTTTGACTTTTCTAATTATTTCTTATAGAAAAGTAAAATACTTAAATTAGAATGTCAAGAGGCTAGCTAGTAACCTTATTCATTAAGTGTGGAATCACAAAAAAATACCAAAGTTTTATAGTGCCGTTGTTTTGCATACCTTTTAGATATTACTTAAAGAAGAATAAAAACCTTTAATGAGCAGAGCAATAATACTTCTCACCTTACTAGCAACAGGAGTAATACCAAAAAGTTTTTATTGCAGATGTTTCATGGCTATTAATTTATTTATGGCTCAGAAATAAATCATTAAATCGATCAGCTTACTTAGTGCCAGGGCTCGTACGCTATTGATTTAATCACCAACAAAATATGGAAAAAAAATAATAGAATTCTTAAGCGCCGATGTTTTGTGGCTGTCTTGGTTATTACTCAAAAAAAAACGTAAGCATTTTATTAGCAAAGACCAAAGTTTTGCTTGCAACCTTATTAATAATAAAGGTTTAATCAGAGAAAATAGATTAAGCTTATAGTGCTAATGTTTCGCAGCCATTTATTTACTCTATACTCAGAAAAGACAAGTAAAAACTAAAAACTTACCAATTGCTTGAGCTCTTTCGGAATACAATCGAAGATCAATAAAAAAAGTAAACGAAAACAACAGAGTTTTTTTACACCGATGTTTTCTGACCGTCCTTAAGATTATTTTACCAAAAATAAAATAATTTAACAGTTCAACGTAGTGGCTCACCAGCAAACTCAATAATTATCAATTGGAAAATAAAAACAAAAAAAAAAAGTTTTCTGGTGTCACCGATTTTCAGTCTTCTTAATAACTACTTCAAGAAAAATAAAATCCTTCAATTAGCAGAGTGTAGAGGTCTTCTTGCCACCCTTTTTATCATAGTAGTAAAACCAAAGAAAAATGAAAAAGTTTGATAGTGCGAGTGTTTCACGGCTATTTATTCATAGCTTACAAAAAAAATTATTTATTAAATCAGTTTACTAAGCGCCGCAGCTTGTTCGTAGTCTACATAATAATCAATAAATTATGAAATAAAAACAACAAAGTTCTGCAGCAAGAATAATTTACGTCTGTCTTGGTTATAACTTAAAGAAAAATAAGAAAAATAAATTTTTCAGTGCAGATGTTTCTCACTGTTCATTTATTAGTTGTTAGAAAAAAAAATGAAACCGATGAGTTTATTCAGCACTGAGGTTCATTCGTAATATGTTAAGTACTTCATAAAAAAAATAATAAAAACATGAAAATTTTTTAGTCATGATGTTCTGCGGCTTTATTACTTACAGAAAAAATAAATTATTTAAACAACAAATTAGGAGTGTTGCTTGCAACCTTATTAATCATCAATTAAAAAATCTTTGCTGATTGAAAAATTTTCTCAGCCACTGATTGACAGCTATTTAATTATTGTATGTTTAATAGAAAGATCGATAAGCTTACTGAGAGCTGGGGCTCTATTGCAGCCTCATAAAAGTTTATTTAAAAAATATAAGAATAGAAGAGTCAACGTATTTCTAATTTTTAAAGGACAGTACTGTTTTGAAAAACTAAAGACAAATAATTAAATTTATTAGTTTGCTAAATGCCTTGGCTTGCTTGCAACCTTGTGTATTAATAATAAGAAATTAAAAAAATACAATGAAGATATACATTGGCAATATTATTCGGGAATTTATTTATATATGACTGACAAAAAAATTATAAACTACAGATATTACTGAGCTTTCGCTCATATTTTTATGAGTAATCAATTAACATGCAAAAAAATAATAAGCTATTTAGCATCAGTGCTTGATTTCTGTTCATTAATGATTTACAAAATACTGATAAAAGACAACTAAGTCCCTTACTGCCAATGCTTGCTAGAGACTTCATGAGTAACTAATTAAGACTTGAATTATTTACGTTGATTTATGTAGCGTTTAATTTTTATTGCCGTTTCATTTATTAGACCAGACATATCCATTAAGTAACGTTAAACTTACTTCTAGTTATGCTTTTTCTCTGCCTATTATCAGTTTATCAAATGAAAATATAAAACGTGAAAGTTTTGTATTGCTAGTAATTACTCACCTGTTTACAAATTATGTGTTAAGTAATACAAAAAAATAAGGATGCTTAGTTTGAAATCTTTATCGCTTACCTGTTAATAATACTTTATGATTAAAAAAAAAAAAAACATTTGAATACTCAACACTAAAGCTTGATCACTTACTGATTATTAGTCTATGAATTGATAATACAAAACTTTTAAAATATGCTTACGACACTGTTAAAAGTGTGTGAAGTTATATTAGATAACAATTAAATCACTGCCCACTCGTCCTTTATCGACATTTAGTTATCATAAAAAACAAGATGGTAATTTTCCACCTATTAAAGAAATACTATCGATTGCAATCATAGTCTTGATTCTTTGAAAAAAGCCTCTATTTAATTTTATTCTAAATAAGTACCATACCTAATGGATCGAATTCTACTTTTTTTTGATCAACATATCAGTTTCCCACTACCAATACGCGTTACTTTTTTCGCCTGAAACGTCTATTCACCTCTTTTTTTTCTACTAAATAAGACCAGGCTACTACTTCGCATAGCATGCAAATTATTACACATGCGTATGTACATTATTTTATTTAAAATTTATTATGTTATCACATTACCATGTGATATAACTTTCCTGTCACTTTTAATCTAGATTTATTGTATTAAATACATTTACAAATTTAAAAAATGAATTGAAACGTACATATTTGTATATTAGTTGGCATAACTCGCTTGTAACATATGTACTATTAACATGGTGGAGGTTTGCTGGCGTGTAATAAGTAAAAATAACATAAAGTTTGTTTGAAACTAATTCTATTCATTAGGAAAAAACTCATTTCATTGCATAAAAAATCATTGCTTGATTTTAGTCACTTGTCCGTTTGTTTGTATATTATGTTGAAGGATTCGAAGATTTTTATAAAAAAATACAATTATTATTTATTGTGTTAGTTGAAATAAACATACTTATAATAATGTCTTAGAGTTATTTATATTTCAAGTTCAATGTAATAAAATTGAAATAATCTTGATTTTTGTGGGTAAAAAATAAAAAGCACACACACAAACACACATGTATAGCTTAAAAAATTAGGTTTATCTAAATACTGTTACTCCATTTCCATTGAGTAGAAATTTCATCTAGGGGACAAGAATTCTTCATACAGGGTTTATCAATAAATATGCGAGAATATCAAATGGCAATTTATTGTTTAACGACTTTTTTTTTTTTTTTTAATAAATAAATACTTACTAACGTAGTGTATTTATTTTTAAGACTTTTATTGTAAGCGAGTACATATAGCCTTGTTTCAGTAAGGCAGGCACATTATTACATTATTGGTTGTACATTAACATTATATTGGTTACACAAATGTTACATTGTTGAATACGGTTTATTTCATTTCTTGGTTCGGTGATAATGTCCACAAAGACCACTTCAGCGAAGAATCTAGGTGATAGGCAGTTTTGCTGTGAGAAGGTTAACTATTTCTTCACGAGGAGCATTGCGTTATGAAAAAGCACGTATGAAAATGACAGAAGTACTTGCTCGAAAGGGTCGCACTGGCCGGGAATTGAACCCGCAGTCTCCCGCATGCTGTCCCACAAACCAGCCGACCGAGCCACCACGCGCTCATTATTTAACAACTTATAGTATATCATTATTTTAACAACAGTGGATTCGAAGAATGCACTCCGTATGACCGTGAAAGAAACATCAGGATTCAAAAAAGTTTAAAATTTGAAAGATTTATGCAAACAGTTTCTTATTACTGCACGTTTTGTAAGCTAAAATTTCTGTTGTCGAAAAATATATTTTCTGTTTATATTAAGTATATTTTTCATCACTTGGAAAAGTATGATTGACCAATAATTGTGGGGGTTGGCGTGCAAAGCGCGCAGGGGGTTACGACCTCCCTTTCTTAGAATGTAACCCCGACTGGTTAGCGGTAGTTAAGGAATGGCTAAGAATTGTATCTGTGCTGGGGAAACTCTAAGATTAGGAACCAACACACAATCAATATTAGTAATTATATGTTGGAGGGCGGGTTCGTTGCCCAGCGGAAAAGAGCGAAATCTCTCGGGTTGCCAATTCCATGAAGAAAAACATGTTGAAGTAGCTTTCATCTAAGTTTAGATTAAGTGTTGAATAATCTATAAATCCCTGCAACATATATAGCGATTATTTTTGATTATTGCTTTATTGATTTTTCTTTTGGTAATTTTTTCTTATTCTAAGTAAATTTCTTTCAAATTTTTTAGGCACATATAAAACTCTGATACGTTAAAACTTACTTTTATTCTTATATAACTCAATTTCTTATCTACTCGTGAACTCGGCAATAGATAAAACAATAAAAAATTTCCAATTAATTAGATTGTAAACTAAATAACAACATCACTTATAATTAAACTTTTAAATAAATTTTAAGTAATATCAGAACTCATAATTACCTATGGAGGGGTAGGTTTAAATATATAAGTACAGTTAATTATTCTCTTTCTAAGATTTTTTTTTAATAAGGAAATTATGTTTTAAACCGCTTGGTTTTTTTACCTCTATTTGTTTTTATATTTATCGCAATTTTTAAATTATTAACTGAAAAGTTTACATTTTATTTCAAAGGCTGCGAATCACTTCAAGATAAGTTGAATTTCGAGCTTGAATACAAAATGGATTATATTTTAATTTTAAATTTTGCCAAAATATATTTTTACAGATTTTTAAATTTTCCCGCACAAATTCTCTTTCGCGTTGGAGGTTCCACCGAGAGTAGTACAGCCTCAGAGTGCTAGTCCTAGGCTCTATTCCTATCCTGAAAGAGTCACATAGGGTTAGGTCGTCCTCGTGGCCTTGGGTATCTGGAACAAAGCTCTAGTAATCCATCCAAGTACTTCGCCCAAGAAGCGCTGCTGCCACCGCCGCCGCTATCCCTAGTATCTCAATTAAGTGGTCGCTCTCTCTTTCGGCTCGTGCTCATCGCGGTTAGTACCGGTGCACGGGAGAGTTCCAGTTCTGGGTAGGCAGCGAATCTCCGCGTCCCAGATTCGCTGGAAAAGGACGCGTTTCCCCGCGCGTCAGCGCCTTTTATAGCCGACTTGCAGATAATTCGCCGCCGTAATCTGCACTATCTCTCTGCGCACTATCGATTTTACATATTTGCCGATACTCCTTGTGCATATCTTATTAAATTTTTTCGCGTACCTGGCAGCGCACATTATATGCTTCGCGCCGACTCTTTAAATTTTAACTTGGCGAATTTAGTTTAGTTTTATTAATTATTTAAGAAAAAGTGAAACTAATTATAGGAATGAAAATTTTATATTATAAATTTCTAGGTGATAAAGAATGCCTCCTTGCAGGGTAGAGCCTTACATCCATGCTACCCCCCTTAGCCCTTCAGTGGGCACCGCATACTTAATACCTCGTCTCCCTGAAAATTTGTTTGATCCTTTATTGCCGCCACACTATATTGGTGTAATCGTACTGACACCCTTGTAACCTTCACGGATTCTTAAACGTGCTCACACAAATATGCTTATGCTTATTATTTTATTCAAAATTTTATTTTATTAGCAAACTACTATAAAACATCGGCTTTAAAAATAATCTAATTCATACATTTTAGTATGTTAGTAAACATAATTTTCTGGTAATATGTACATTAATAACAGGTGAATGTATGTGGACGTCATTTCCTTTATTCTTACTTGTATTTATTTGTACTAAGACATTTCACTGTCCTTAATTGATCTTATACATACGAGATTATTTACTTTTAAATACATATTTCGATATACTTCTCCACACTACCCACAACGCAAATTGATATATATCATACATATGAATAAATCATGATTAATTGATCGATGTAACTGAATGAAGGATTATAAATGAATCTCTATCAATTTTATTTTAATTTATACGTAATTATAAAGTACTTGGTGCGCTGAATTTCTTTTTTTTGTTGATACTAGTGATGACCTAACTATAGTTTACCCAAGTTTTTGTTACTGAATTGAAACAGTTGTATTCTGACTATTAACATAGCGAATTTTGTTGTGCGAAATTTTGGCAAACTGGAAGACAAAGATTTAATTCTTATGACAGTGGAAGGATATTTTTACCTGCTTTAAGTCTGTATAATAATAAATGAAAGTACCTATTGAAACGATGACGATTCAAGATATTTTATTTGANCTATAAGCCTAGGCATTAGTAGTACATGAAATAATAAGAAGTATTAGTTCCAATGTGGCGGCTGACCGAGTGGTTTTACTATAATCAGTGGTGCAAAAAATTATTTTTAAATCATGATTTAACTCGCTTATTTTTTTATTTTTAATTTTTTTTTTTTTTTATACAAGGATATTTTTACCTGCTTTAAGTCTGTATAATAATAAATGAAAGTACCTATTGAAACGATGACGATTCAAGATATTTTATTTGATATTACAAATATTACAATAATCTTTCCTCTTTTGCATTATTTAGTGTCGATGTCGTGAGTAAGAAAAACCTATTTATAATTTATAATTTCAGGATTAAGTTTGTTTCATGACACCTAAATCTCTTACCAACAATTCTGATAATCCCTTGTATAGGGAATTATATGTGTATGATGACTTTACTTCTGTACAAAAACATTCGCCATAATAGCTTATTTTTATAAATTTTTGTTACTCGTGTACAACATTTTTATTTGCATCTGTTACATTGATTAACTCATTTTTTTCCCATGAGCTATTATTCTTAGATCTTTTTATACTATTTTTGACACTACAAATTTTCTATTTTTATTAGAAATTGTAATATTATTATTTAACAACTTATAGTATATCATTATTTTAACAACAGTGGATTCGAAGAATGCACTCCGTATGACCGTGAAAGAAACATCAGGATTCAAAAAAGTTTAAAATTTGAAAGATTTATGCAAACAGTTTCTTATTACTGCACGTTTTGTAAGCTAAAATTTCTGTTGTCGAAAAATATATTTTCTGTTTATATTAAGTATATTTTTCATCACTTGGAAAAGTATGATTGACCAATAATTGTGGGGGTTGGCGTGCAAAGCGCGCAGGGGGTTACGACCTCCCTTTCTTAGAATGTAACCCCGACTGGTTAGCGGTAGTTAAGGAATGGCTAAGAATTGTATCTGTGCTGGGGAAACTCTAAGATTAGGAACCAACACACAATCAATATTAGTAATTATATGTTGGAGGGCGGGTTCGTTGCCCAGCGGAAAAGAGCGAAATCTCTCGGGTTGCCAATTCCATGAAGAAAAACATGTTGAAGTAGCTTTCATCTAAGTTTAGATTAAGTGTTGAATAATCTATAAATCCCTGCAACATATATAGCGATTATTTTTGATTATTGCTTTATTGATTTTTCTTTTGGTAATTTTTTCTTATTCTAAGTAAATTTCTTTCAAATTTTTTAGGCACATATAAAACTCTGATACGTTAAAACTTACTTTTATTCTTATATAACTCAATTTCTTATCTACNGACAGTATGCGAATATGGTTATTGATATTTTGCTCAAGAATATTATCACTAGACTTAGTGACTTTGATTGCAGATGGCTTTGATTTTACTTTAATACCACCTAGCAGATCCTCCTGAACCATAGCACAAATCTAGCGAATTTTGCAAAACTTTGGTTTTATTTATTGCTGATATTAGATATTTCATAAATTATAATGTGTGGATTGTATTAGCTAAGTCGGTATAAAGCAAAGTAAATTTCACCAAAAATGTATTGGGTTGACTTATAAGGGAACAATATATGTTTATTTGTAATGAAAGCAATGATTGTTTTCGTTAAGATATAATGTGCGTGTTTAGCTTACCGGATGTAAGGTAGGCTTTCGCGTGGGGCATGGAGATTCAAATGCTTGTCATCAGTGTGTGGGGTAGTGTATTCTTACGAAAAACGTATTGGATCTTATTATTGTAGAGAAATATCAAGGACATTTATCACAGTTAGTGGGGCAAAACTTGACAGCACTGAGAAGGAGCGAGCATGTGGCAGCGCCAGCAATTGTTTTGCATGCATTCGTATACCTATACATAGGCGTGTGATACTGTTTTTTTTTTAATTTTATTGCAAAAATAACTTGTAGATCTCACTGAAAATTTATTATACCATCAGTTTTATCGTATTGTGTCATGCAAAAAAAAAAATTGGACAAATTCTTCAGACCATTTTCTTATAAATTCCATTTTTGTGACTCCTTCATAAAGTTATGTGTTAAATTAAAGTATTATTAACATTTATTATCTAAAGAACAGTGTTGTGAAATGGTCACAAATTCTACATCTGACTTTCTAATATCATCATGAGCATCCTATAAAAATTTTTGGAAGATTCTTCAGAAAACCCTATGTGCGATGAACGTCCTTAAGAGATATGTTATAAGAAGAGTGAGAGCTTTCAGTAAATCATAGTATGTGTGCCTATCTAAGCAAAAGTGCGTCAAGATTTTAAGTGGTAGAGGCTTATAAGATGCCTCTAAAAATTGTATTGAGGGGGATGTAATCTGACGTTTCAAAAGAACCGTATGATACTTACACTTGCTTAGAAATATAATACAGTTGCTTGCGTGTGTAAATATTTGAAAATTATTTCTGTTAGTAGTTTCTTGATTTTTCAATATCCTTGCTGCATGTTTCTCACTATATACTTTACATATGTTTTAAAAAGAGTCAGCTACAGTACTAAAAGAATACTTAATACCAAAAAATACCTTATACTGTAATAACATGCCTTCTACTATTTTTTTTCACTTTCTTTTACACTTTCGTAAGTCTAGAGTTCAACACTAAAAATAAAGTTTTCCAGAAAATTTACAAATTAATGATTATACAAGACTATACTTCCATTTAAACTAAAACAATTCGTCAGGGGTGTCTGCCATTTTCCACTGGATATTTGACTTTTTTCGAACACTAGTTTTTGCCTATTTCTGAGATGCTCATCACATATTATTTTGGGTAATAATTTATTTTTCTCTTATGAACTGCATGATATTCTATTAAAATTTTCTAATTTTAAAGTCCTTGTTGAACTAACACTCGATCAAAAATCTTAAGAGGGCTTTATGTTGGGCCTACATTGGTTACCCAGTTACCTATGTAGGTCCAACCAGGGCAAATGCATAGAGGTAGATGGCATAGTGTAATGAGGGATTATTTAGGGCCAATATTGGCATCCAAATAAACCTACAGAGGACAGGGTTAGAAAAATGAAAAGAGATTTGAAAATAAAATTTAATAATTAATGTAGGCGACGCATATAAGTCCAATTCGTAATGACGTTTATTGGCATAATTTATTTGGAAATTACTTTCATTATTGTATACTTCCATGTCATTGATTATTCCACGCTTTAAAATTTTATGTACTCACGAACTCTTTTTAAATTTACAACAATAAACGCTATTCTTTGTCACCCGTAGTAATTTATTAAATAATGAAACTTGAGTAAATCTTCGTATTTAATACTTAATGTGAGTAATTACTGCTTTGCTTCTTAACATACACATACAATCTGCAATGTACACAGTGATACAGCTGTTCTTAAATAAATATGGGGCATTCTTTCTTAACCAGACACCCCATCCTCTCCAGAATTTGTTAGTCTCAAAAATAGTGTCCAGTAGTGCAAATGGAAGCCTGGAATCTCTACTTTCGAATGCTGTCTGGCCAAATTCGTACAACTCGTTTTTAAACACAATTTGGCGGCTTTAAATGACAAAGGATCCAAAAAATATCAATTTTTTTTCATTTCAACCATCTAATGTGCTTTACAGTTAATTTCATGCCTTAAAAGTAGCTACATTTTTAGGCGACAGTGCCTCAGGTGTTAAAAAATGTTAGTGGTGACGAAACTTTTTATTTAAAAATGCCGGATCCAATATGGTGGCTTTGCAATGTGGCTTAGTTTATTCACAGAGCCAATATTATTTTGAGATTTTTCTTAAACCAACTTTTTTTAGTGACTCACGTTTCTATAAGCCTAGGCATTAATAGTACATGAAATAATTTAAAAAAGTAGATCAAATATGGCAGTCAACCGAATGGTTTAACTATAATCAGTGGTGCAAAAACTATTTTCAAATCGTGATTCAACTCGCTTATTATAGTTACCGAACTTTTCGTCACTGTGTAAGTAACTTATTAACTACCAAATTCAAAATAGTGGATCCAATATGGCGGCTTTGCTATGTAGCTTAATGAATTTTTTGATCAAATATTAATTGAAAATGATTTTTAAATTCGTTCGATATAGTACTAAACTTGCTGGCAGTCCATAAAAGACTGTAAATCCAAGAAACTTTCTTTGTCCTGGATAAGAGTATTTATTATATTGTTATTGGTGAATATTTAAAAATAATATTACTGTTTTCTCATAACCTCTGTTATTTAAAGAAAATTGTTGGAGAGTCTACAAATATGATTTGCTGAATATATGAAAATACGAAATTTCTTATTTTTGTAAACATTATTAAAATATTTTTAATGTTACTACGTACACACAATAGTGATATTTTTATTAATTAGTTTTTAGAACAAACCATAAAGAATATACTATTTTTTTATCATAGTGATCAAATTATGGATTTTAATAACACTCCCAAAATTAGTTTATGTTACTTATTATAAGCTAATCTTGTGCCCTCATTAGAATTACAGTATTTTTTGATTAGTAAATTCTTATTTTTTTTCACAATAAAACAATGATTTTTCGATATTTCTGGAACTGCAGGAGCTTTTTTAAATCGTTTGCGTAAGTGCCGTTGTGACGCATCATGTTTTTTTGAACTATAATAGAAAGTTTTTATATTTTTCATATGATTTTGAGACCAATCAAAAATTTTCTGTGCACTGTAAGAAATGCTGTAGTAAAATCACTATGCTCTGCATAGGAAAGTAAAGACCTATGCTCAGCATAGGGATTTTACTATCGGTTTGTAAAATTTTTTTCCTGGATAGTAAAATTAAATGTCAAGATAGTAATTTTCAGCGAAGCCGAAATCTTCAGAAATTTTTTGCGATCGCGTAGTAATTTTACTATCCTAAGCGTAAAAGTCATATCTTGGATATGAGAAGCACTATCGTACTGTTCATAGCTCCGTTTTTACTAAAAGGGTTATGTTCTTATTTCTTCACATTACAGACACATCTTCACACACAATTGAGTAACGTGATGATTTGTAGAGATCCAAAATATTTAGCTATTGGTCTACTAAGGTGTATACCCACGATGTCATGAAATGATACATAACCTGAAAAGTGTTAACTTTCCAGAATACTTTCGCTTTATATACTATATACCTAATACTTACTGATTAAAAATTTGTAAGAGCACTGATGATTAATTTACTTTCAATCCTTATCACTACTATTGATTACAGTGTGAGAGCGCAAAGCACGAACCGTAAATTAGGTAGAAATATACATGTACATTAATGTGGTCAATGCGAGATTCCCTTACCCCCATCAAGAGTAATAGCTGCATGTAACTTTAATACTAGATATTATTTTTACTATCTCGTGTAATTTGGATCACTGTACTTTTACCATCGGAGCGCAATATTACTATCATCTTGTATTTTTTCGAGGGATGTTAAACGTATTTTCACTATCGGAACGTAGAATCTCCATCGTCTTGTAATTTTAATAGCTGATTGTATTTATCATGGAGCTCGTAAAATTGATATGCTGAGCATAGGTCTCACTGTCACCTATGCTGAGCACATTAATTTTAATAGCGGATAGTAATATCAATACATTGCTAGTGAAATTACGATGCTCAAGACATAGTTTTCGCTATCAGATATCGTAATAACTGTGCTCAGGATAGTAAAAAAAGTTACTATCCGCTAGTGATTTTACTACAGCACTTTTTTACAGTGTGGTGGTAAAATAGCTTCTGTTTGGTTTTGCTAATAAGACGGCAACGTGCCGCTTTTCTTTTCAAAATTGCACCAACACCATCTGAGGCTCCCTTTCCATGTGCAGTCGCGTGCATGTGCCATTCTGCTAGAATACCGTGATTTTTTTCGTGGAATACTAAATTTATTATTTGATATTTATTTTTATAGTGCTGTTTTGCCCCATCCCGAGAAGTATATAATTTTTTTAACGTTACATTTTTTAAAATAATTAATTAACTGCAACTGTATTGTAAAGATGGCAGCCGTATCGTGTTTCATACTGTCTGATAAGAATACTAAGCTCTTATGTTGTAATTCATCATCTTCCTTATAATAACACACTATAGGTGCGATTGAACATTGTGTATTATTATAGTGGAACGCTTGTGAAGCATCTTGAGCAATAAACTTATAATTTTCTGAGAAGTCCAAGATAGACAGTATTTTTCCCGTACTGAGATTTTTTTTTGTCTTGAAAAAACTGTAACTGCTGTTTGGAAATATAAGAATGAGGTTTTAAAATTAGTAATTTTTCACACAATTCCAGAACATAATCCTCTACACGTTGAATCTGTTTCTGGAGACTTGATCTGTCAGTGGATGTCCATGACCAAAATTCTACATTTGTAATATCTTTCTCATACAGGCGATCAATTATATCTTCTGTTGCATTCTTGCAAGTAATATAGTTTAAACAATCTTTATAATCAGAAAGTTTCACATCACACGTTTTGGTTAGTTTCTGATTATAGATTGCATCAAGCATAAGCTTTACATTTTGATGTATCGTACAAACGCAAACGGAATGCTTTCCACTGGCGCCTGCGAGAATGCATTTCCTTGGACGCAATTGTGCGAACTTGCTAAAACTTTCTTTATGCATAGGCTCATTTTCCTTAAATAAAATGTACAGGCCCTTTAAATTTACAAGAAGTAGACGTTTTTGCATCAAGCAACGACCTTCCTCAGTCTTCACAGAAATGACGTCTTTTTAGCCAGACATAATTTTGCTGTTGTTATCATTAGTGTAAAATTCTATTACTTTCTTAACGGTCTTCTCTGGAATAGATTTACCCACTTTTACTATGGTATTTGCTAATATACCACCGGATTCTCTTAACTGTTTTGCTTTTTTTGCTATGCGTCGACTATATTTGAATTCCTTAGCAAGTTTATTTATACTCCACATTTTCGGACCAATGGCTAAAATTGTTAATCTTAATGGATCGTTTGTCTTTAAATTAGCAAACTTGTCTTTAAGATCGTCTAACATGCTTTCCAAATCAACTTCTCTTTGTGAACGTTCAATATAACTTTTTTCAACAGATGAATCATGTTGAAGATCTATATCAATAGATTCGTCTAATGTTGAATCAGATAATACTGAAAAATTCAAATCTACACTTTCTTTTCCAGTATTTATTTTCTTATGTCTACAACCCCAACAGACCCGATCATCATCAGATAATTCTGGAAATGCATGTTTCATATTTTTAGATGGTTTTCTTAGATCTTTCCCAGTATGATTCTCTACTCCTACATTTTTATAGGGATTACAGCATCGATCTGTGTGACGTTCCGTTGCCATACTGAACATAATAAATAATATTGCAAATATTACCTTATTTCACAAAAGTATTCAAGCTTACGTCATAACTTACCTTTTTGTCTGTATTGGTGTAAGTGTCAAACCAATACTCAAACCAATACTTAAATAATATAGTGTTTATAAAAAATAAAATTTGACCATCACAAAGAATCAAATAATTGGTCTATTCAAAGCGTACTTCATTAATTTTTTCTCTTATTCATTAGGATTGTGCATTATAGTGTGATTTACCTGAATTATGTGAAAAAATTGTTACTACATAGTACATTAGTATACAGTTATAAAATTTTCTTAGGGATACAAGCAAGTAGACTTACATCAATTAACGTGTATAGTATAATAACATAAGCTTTACATTTTGCATTAAGCGATTTGAACGTTTATTTCTTTTTCACAATTATATGCAAGCTTCTTACAAAATAAAAACAACGTTTTTCACATGCTATGACTTCACAAATAGCTATGTCTCTTTATTCTCAGGTCAAAGTATACGTATACAAACTTCAACGGAAGTTGTGACAGACTGTAAATATTAAATAAGAGTTCTGTCCCATACAATGCATGTTATTAGGTGTGTTTGACTTCGAGTAATAATTTGCTAGGGCCGCTCCCACATGAAAGCGTGTAGACGCCAGGATTGGCACTCTACTTGTAGTCTACTAAGTCTACAGAATATACCTGCTACATACTTGGTATAGTCGGTAGGGTTGGTAGTGCTGGTCAAATTTTGTGCAGAATCATACAGCCTGCTCCCTGAAGCTAACTTTAGACTCTCCAGAGCCTACTATTAGTATGAATCATTCCGTATTCCAAGTTGAGTTTGAATTTTCGAATCTTGATGGAGCTTGCGAGTTTACCAGTATCTGAATATCATATAATAGGACGGAGTGTACGGATATCAGAGAATACTGAGAATCTAAACAAAATTTCGAAACGTAGTGAGAGTTCTCGTGGATCGCCTGGTACTTCAAGACCTTTTCAGGAACGGACCTACTCCCAGAACTTCCAGGATTGTTCCAAGGCTCGAGTGCCCCATCTATAGGTTGAAGGCGTGTACGGGACAGCCAGTTTTTAACAAGATATGTACTCTGACAAGAAATGGAACAAAAACGGACAACTGACCAATTAACCGCTTAAAGAACGCATCAATATACCATGCCGTTCCAAAGCTCATAGTAGTTATCAATTTTCGACTACAGATAAGTTCATTTTCTACAGTAAGTTACAAATAGTTTAAAATTATTAACAGATCTACTAATAAAAAAAGCAACATGGCAGGGCCGCCAAATTGGATCCACCATTTTGAATTTTGTAGTTCATAAGTAACTTACACAGTGACGAAAAGTTCGGTGACTATAATAAGCGAGTTGAATTATGATTTTAAAATAATTTTTGCACCACTGATTATAGTTTGGCTGCCGTATTGGATCTAATATTTTTTATTATTTCATGTACTACTAATGCCTAGGCTTATAGAAACGTGAGTCACTATTAAAAGTCGGCTTAAGAAAAATCTCAAAATAATATTGGCTCTGTGAATAAACTAAGCCACATTGCAAAGCCGCCATATTGGATCCGGCATTTTTAAATGAAAAATTTTGTCACCACTAACATTTTTCAAGATATGAGGGACTGTCGCCTAAAAATGTAGCTACTTTTAAGGCATGAAATTGACTGTAAAGCACATGAGATGGTTGAAATGAAAAAAAATTGAAATTTTTTTGACACTTTGTCATTTAAAGCCGCCATGTTGTGTCTAATAATGAGTTGTACGAATTTGGCCAGACAGCATTCGAAAGTAGAGGTTCCAAGCTTTCATTTGCACTGTTGGACAATATTTTGGAGACTAACAAATTCTGGAGAGGATGGAGTGTCCGGTTGAGAAAGAATGCCCCATTGATATTTTTTAAATCCGAATATAATTGCTCCAGCTTCTTTATCAATTATTGCTCTGTGTTTTGCTGTTTTTGGAATAATTTTTTATGCGAATGCGATAGGGCATTCTGATCCATATTTATAACGGTGTGATAACACTGCTGACAGACTGTATTTACTAGCATCGCACGCAAGCATAAGCTGTTTGTTTGGATCGAATAAAGCCAACACTTTATCTGATGTTATCTGATTTTTAAGCCAATCAAATTCTTTTTGACATTCGGTTGTCCAATTCCGTTTGTCTTTATTACATAAGTCGTGTAATAGTTTCACGTAATCTGCTCTATTTTTCAAAAAATGCTCGTAAAAATTTACCAAACCTAAAAAAACCTTTAACTCTTTAACATTACTTGGAAGTGGTGCTTCAGTTACTGCTTTAGCTTTTGATGGACTTGGATGTATCCGTGATTCATTTAACGTATACCCTTAAATTTCAATTTCACGTTTCAAAAAATCATATTTTTCTGGATGAACGCGTAAATCTGCTTTCTCTAGCCGAGTGAAGATTTCATGCAATATACTTAAATATTTTTCGTTTGTTTTGCCAGTACAATATATATTATCGATGTAAATTTCCGTATTTGGTACGCCCTTAAGTATGTCCTCTAAAATGTCTTGACATTCTCCAGGGCTCGAAGCTTCACCCTCACCGAGTTTAGTGTATCCAAACAAACCATCTTGTGTAATAATCGTTAGTGCTTCTTTTGAATCATCATCGAGTTCAAATTGCATAAATGCGTGCTTTAAATCAATCTGCGAGTAATATTTACCTACTCGTAACGTATTAAAGATGTTTTCTTTGAAATGTATCGGGTATCTTTTGATAATTAATTGTGGATTCACTGTCAGTTTAAAATTTCCGCAAATACGTACATCACCATTTTTTTTCAGTACCGATATTATTGGTGTAGCCCATTCACTACAATTGACTGGTTCTATATTTTCTAATTGTATGAAACGCTGAATTTCTTTACTTATTTTATCAGTTAAGGCGAATGGTGCATTAAATAGCTTTAGTTGTACTGATTTCGCACTATCTTTAAATACTAAATGAATCTTTCGCCCTTTGTAGCAACCTTGCGTACTTGAAAATAGAATAGGAAATTTAGCCAACATTTGTTGCTTAACTGAATTTGTGTCAATTTTCAAAATATTATTCGCGTGTTTATCATTCGTTCATTCTAGAGACAGAGGCCACAGATGAAATGTCCTGAGCCACTGTCTACCCAAGAGTGCTGGCCCTGTGCCTTTCATAATATATATATATCCAATGTATTAACTTTGTTATCAAACTCGACTTTCATGTTGGATAACTTTCTTATCGGTTGCAAAGGAAAACCGCCGTAGCTTGTTAACGAGAATTCACATTTGTCGAGAATAGCATTTGGAAAATATCTTATTTAATCAGTTTCTGACATTGCTGTCACGTAACTACCTGTGTCGACTTCCATGTTTATATACACATTATTAACGTGAAGTTTCACGTATAAAGGATTTGTGGTTATTTTATAGCAATCGGTATTATTTGGTATTTTTTTTAAATTCAATGGATTCAACATGTAAAATCTCGATCCAAATTTTCTTTGTCAGGATTCTCGTTATTCTATTGAACATTCTGTAAGTGATGACTTTTTTATCTGTTTTTGATTTGTTTTATTTCGCTGAAAAAAATTTTTTCCGTGTTTTTTATGCAGGCTTTTTCCAAATACCCTCTTCTATTACAAAAATTGCAACTTTTATCACGATGTTTACAGTCTTTAATGTAATGATCATTTTTCATTCCGCAACAGTAGCATGTGTACATTTCATCAGTATCGAAATTTACACGCACTTTATTTTTTGAATCGCTGTAGTGCTTCTGTTTACCTTTTCCTTTTTCGTAGTTACCTTTGCTGTACTTGTTCACCAGTTTTGCCTTTTGTTGTCCCTGTGTTCTATCGAAGTATTATATTTATCCGTGCTAGCCACATTTCTTAGAGCTGCTTCTGTATTAACCGCTATCCGGACTGCCTTACTGTATGTGAGACTATCTTCTTTGAAAAGTTCTAGACGTATGGCGTGATTTGAAATGCCGTTTACCAACTGGTCTCCCATCGCTGCGTCTCTATTATCGAAGTTACAATTAAACACCAGTTCTTTCAATCTAGCAATAAACTTGTTCACTCTTTCTGTACTCGCTTGCTTTGCACTATAGAATTTACTTCTTTCCATAACTTCGTTTTTCTTAGGATTAATATGATCTGATACTAGCTTTGTCATTTCTTTAAACTTTTTATCTTTCGGCTTCGAAGGGGCACAGAGCTCGCGTATTAATTTGAAAGTGTCTGCGCCGCATTTTGTCAATGAAATGGTGGCTTGTTTTTTATCACCTTTAACATCATTAGCGATGAAATATAATTCCATTTGTTCTATATATTCATCCCAATGAAACTCGAGTGAATTACCCATGTTGCATGCATCGGTTTTGTATAACTCTATCTTACCGTTTTTCTGGCCAGTCTCTGTGCCCTCGGAATCTTCCGGATCTTTGGCAGTATCCTCCTCTGTGTCTGTTTTTTCTCGTCCTGTTGTGTTATCCTTAATATCCTTGACTTGTTGTTCTTTAATAGTGTATATACGTATCTTAACCAGTGGCTTACGTAACTCATCTATTTTAAATAAACCGTAAACCGACTTCGGATCATACTCGTTCAAAATATTAATCAACTCTTCTTTGCTTAATCCGTTCACTGAGATTTTTGTAAGGTCTATACATTCACTCGTAAGTGCACCTACTCATGTAAAATTTAGCAGAACCTCTTTTCTCACTATGTAACTCTGAGCTTTTCTTTTTATCCTCGTCGCGGAATGTAATGTTTTCTAAATAGTATGTAATACTGTATGCACAGGAGTAAGAGAAGGTGTAATTACAGTACTTCTATATATTTTTAATTAAATAACTTTAATGATAAAAAAGATATGAGCATAAATATATATTAAGTGTAACTGACCAGGAGCGTGTCAGGGACATAACTGACTGCTCACATTTACGTATTGCCGTGTCTGCTCCATACAAAAAACTATAACTATAACTATAACTATAACTATTACAATGAAAATAACTATAACAATAACAATAACTATAACAACAACTGTAACAATAACTATAACAATAACTATAACAATAACAATAACTATAACAACAACTGTAACAATAACTATAACAATAACTATAACAATAACAATAACTCGTTTGCTGTCATTATTACCAGAAAAAGGGATAAAATTTAAGTTATTTGATTTACTGTCGTTAATATGAGTCAAATCTATATTTTCATATTTAATTGTCACAAAAATATCATATATTTTAATAAAACTTGTTAATTCAACTTCTGTTCTGAAAATTTTGTTTTTCTTATAAAAATATTTATATGCAATATACGTTACTTCTTAAAGTATGAAATCACGTGACTCATGATTTAAGATTAAAACTAAAAAAAATTACATTAAACTACACAACTCTCATTTTAAGATAGAGTATTGGGAGTTGGCGTGCAAAGCGCGCAGGGGATGCAGCTACACTAACATATATGTATATATATATTGATTTTATATAGTTGATTCTGTAAGTCATTCTACACGAACTCCAAAAAATCCAATACAGTCCCCTACAATTCTCTTGCAACTCTTTCCCTTCATAGGCCTCTGTTGGCTCCCAACGCCCCCCCCCCCCTTCAAAAAAGGTAAAATTCTGTCGTTTCGTACCTTACTTTTTGTTCGAGCGCTATTCTTTCCTACTATCTACTATAAATAAATGTTGATGAATACGATTTGCTGGTATACATAATATATTAAAAACATTTTAAGCTTATGCAAATGTCGTTTTTGTTATTCTAAGTTATATTTTTTTTTCCAAGGTACGCAACTGGCCTTGACGCACCTTATAAATCGTTAAATATTTAATTCTTAATACATATTTTTAGATATTTTTTTGCATTGCTCAGGATGTAAAATAATAGACTTCATACAAAGGAAAAATTTATAACCGACACATATGTATGGGTAATTCTGTCGTAACTTGCTCAGATCGACTTAAAAAATTGTTCAAAAAGAAGTTCGTTGAAAAAAAATTTTTTTATGCTATTTCTACTGTACACAACATCAGTAAAAAATATCTGAAGGGATGCAATTATACGAAATTTTATGAAAGTCAGTTTTCATCGATTTTTGAATAATTGTATCTCTTTCTAACACGTGTAGCTCAGCTCCTTCAACAGTTCAAGTGTTCTTACTGGGTGTCAATAAAAGCTGGGGTCAAGACCTATTGATTAAAAAAAATTTTTGTTCGATTTTGTGCCTCCATTCAAAAGTTACAGCAGTTTTAATTAGAGCGTAAATATCGCTAATAATGTGATTTTGGCTAAAATTCAGTATTTTTTATAAAATCACTATAACTTTTCATTTGGGGCAGAAAATTCAAAGGTTTGTCTTTTAATCATTACGACTGTGTTTTTTCTTTCATTTAAGCCCAGATAAAGCCACCTAATGGAGTGCACCACTTGGCTGCCAACGTTGGAAGTAGCTCCACCGTTTTTGCATTTATGTAGCGAAAAAAGGCTAATTGGACGAAACCCCGAGACATGTGTCTCGTCTTTTAGCCCAACAGTAATAAAAAAAAAGTTTGGCTGGGATTGATTTTTCTAAAACGAAAAAAAACGGCACTTTGAGGTGAGGTAGGGTTGGAATGGAAAAGTTCATAATATAATTTTCAGTTTGTAATGCTCGTACGACTCATAGACGTATAACAACGACTTATCCACCCATACTTTATTTACTAGCCTTAAATGCAATAAGAAACTGTGATTTGCGTATCTGCACACGTACACCGAGTGTTTGTTCCATGGGGGGTCTAAATGGAATAAAATGTTTGTACGTGCGAAATGCGCAAAAAGAAAAGCTTGGCTATTTGAGAGGTAACAACTTCAGGTACCAATGTTGTAAGGATTTATTCATTTTAGTCCTATACTTTGGAAAGTAACCATTGGTTAGCATTTCTCATACAAAAAGTTACTAGTTTGAACTGATTTTTGTTAAAACCGTTATTATGGTGTAAATATACGGACAAAATTTATGCAGTGAAAACTCACTCGTGTTTGTAAACTTTTGGTGGGGCTAAGGTACAAATTCTATCCCCAATAGCTAAAGTATACAATGCTTACACACCCAAGTGGAAGATAAGCCTTATTCTTTACCGGTAAAAGTTTTTATGAGTGAAATTGAGTTGTGGACATGGGTAGGAATGGATAATTCTACTCTAAATGATCGATTATCTCAATGAAGAAATTAATACCTCGGTATTAGACAATACATCAAGTGAACTTGATAACATTTAACACAATTTAACATTTTTAAAGTTTTGGATCTCATTATGGCATGAAAGTGCGAGTACTAGACACAATCTAAGTAAGTTACGGCAGAATCACCCATATATGTATAACTGTAAATTAGATTATTAATTGGTTTATACTAATTTAATTTTAATGTTTACAATTTTAATGTAAAAGATTTTTAGCATGCTAAGCTTTTTTTAGTAATATTATTTATAAACTATGGATATAAATAATGTCAATTTAAGATAAACTGTAATCTTTAAAACAGCACATCGAAATTTTAATAGAGATTGTAAAGAAAAATTCAGTAGCCAAAAAATTAAAAACTCACTATGTTTTTATATCATGGATACATACTGTTTTACAAATCAGATTACAAGAATTTTGGTCCATTATGATATAAGGAATAATTGACTCAACAATTTTTATACATTCTTGTATCGTAATTAAAAATATCCATTTTAATCGTTTGAGATATAATCAAAAGAATTTAAAAAATATTTTTAACTAAGGTTTTTTAGATGTAATCACTGAAAGAGCGTCCAATGCTCTATATTTTAAAACAAAGGAAAAAATCAGATTTTTTTATACTACCATCTAAATTCATCGAAAGTCCAAGATACATGCAGAATTACTTCTAAGATGCAATAGCTATCCTAAAAAAATGTGGTGGACCGCAATTATTTATAATGTTTACATTTTATCATATATTAATTTTATTAGTAAGCTCTAGAAAGCTTATAAAAGCAAGTAAAAAGATCAGACGCATTGTGATATTATTACTTGACATAACCATTGTATGAACTTGAGTTACAAACATGTTTAATTACACCTGTTCAGAAAAAACTGATTATTAAGTAAAAAAATGGGATATCAGCTACCGAGATCACCTTAGAGTTGTGATGACAAATTATTTTCATGCAATTAGGATGTGTTAACTTTATTACTTCTCCCTCTATCACTCTAAGCGTGATTTAGCAACCCTTACTTCAAATGAGTGACGATAAAAGATGTTTTACGTTGTAAGGCTTCTGACAATATTTAGAGAACAAAAGAAAATTTTTTTTTATTACTGAGTGACATATAGACTAAGGCTTAAGTCAAAAACCCGATGCATTATCCCTAACCTTAAAAGTGACCAGTTCTATTCAGTCCAGTATCTTCTCTATAGTCTTGGAAGCAAAGGAACAAGCTATTTATACTGTTTTTTTACAGATGGATATAATATCCAAAGATGATCATAAGTACAACTTTTAAACCTTAACGACAATAAACTATTCAACATTAATCGTAAAATACCGTTTAATAAATTATTTTTGATGTTTTCCCAGGTTGATTTTGTTGAAAAAATTTTTTTTATCTTTATAACCATCAGTAATAAAAAAGTTTAATTTCGTCTATTACGGCTTTTATAAATAGTTTTTACTAGTTTACAAAAACCTCAAAAAGAAGTTCGTTGAAAAAAAATTTTTTTATNCCCTTTTTACCATTCCTTAGCTTTACATTATTATTTCTTACGCGAATGTAATACTTATTTTAGCTGTATAATTTGTTAGTACGTTTTTATACTGTCAGTTTTACATACTTTTATTTGGTTGAATTCTTGTTTAGTTCCTTTTTGCCTCCTCTTATAACAAAAAATTTTCAAAGATTTTTTAATCAAATTAGTCCTGGTCAACAAATAAGGATTTACAGCACAGAATACCAAATTATTTAATTAATAGTGAATGAAATCTATATTTTAATTGTATTTCTTCAATTTTTCACGAAAACTACGAAATTAGTTATAAAAGTACTAACCTAAACAATTCTCGTTACCAACGGAAAATAATATCATAACACTTATTAGACCTAAAAATTTTCTTTAACCAGAAACATTACTAGAAAATTAGGATTTACTTTTCTCATTCGACAACGATTTCAATCACGATTTTCTTATTGGGCTTGACTGTATAAAACAATTTAAATTGAGTCAGAATAATGAACTTAAAATCGAACAAGATTATTTTAATGCCGAGTGTGGAAAATTGAATTTCAAGGAAAATATAGAAACAAATAATTTTGAAGCTTTGACAAATAATCCAGATAACAAAATAAAAATGAAAATTGAAAGTTTGATCGATAAATATTCATCGATATTTGCAAAAGATAAATTTGACGTCGGAACAATTAAAGACTATGAAGCAAGAATCGATTTACAAATAGATAAATACTGTAGCAAAAGTCCTTACAGGTGCACCATTCAGGATAAAATAGAAATTGAAAATCAAATTGCAAACTTGTTAAATAAAAAACTAACTGAAGAATCCTATAGCCCTTTTGCAGCCCCCGTTACACTAGCTTTCAAAAGAGATGAAGGAAAGAGAAGTAGGTTATGTGTAGATTTTAGAGACCTTAGTAAAATTATAGTGCCAGAACCACAACCTTTTCCACGAATCGAAGACCTAGTGGTTAAAACGAGAAATTGTAAATATTTTACAAAATTAGATATTAATTCGGCGTTTTGGTCTATTCCATTGCGGATTGAAGATAGAAAAAAGACAGCTTTCGTGACACAAGAAGGTCACTATCAATGGAATTGTTTACTTTTTGGTCGAAAGACTTCTCCTGCAATATTCCAAAGAATATTAAGTAATGTTATTCGAAAACATGAATTATCAAATTTTTCATCAAATTATATTGATAATATTCTTGTTTTTTCTAAAACATTTGAAGAGCATATAATGCATTTGGAAAAGTTATTAGAAGCGATAAAAAAAGAAGGCTTCAGATTAAAATTTTTAAAGTGTAAGTTTGCTATGGATTCGGTTACATATTTAGGACACGTTATTTCATATAATTCAATTACGCCAATGAAAGATAACTTGATAGCCATTAAAAATTTTCCAAAACCCAAAAATCAAAAGAACATTGGACAATTTTTAGGCAAAATAAATTTTTATAACGAATATATACTGAAAAAGGCCATTATACTGGAACCATTACATAATTCATTGCGAAAAAATATGGAATTCGTATGGACTGATAAATGCCAAAAAACGTTAGACTATTTAAAAAATTTCTTATGTAACAAACCAGTGCTGGCAATATATGATCCTGAGCTGCCAATAATCATTTATACGGATAGAAGTTTACTAGGGTTGGGTGCTGTACTAAAACAACCACAACCACATGAGAATGGTAAAGAAAAACCAGTTGCTTTTTTTCGAGAAAATTGAATGAGGCACAAAAGAAAAAAAAGCAATTTATTTGGAAACCTTAGCAATTAAAGAAGCAATTCTTTATTGGCAGCACTGGCTAATAGGGAGATCGTTCAAAGTGTTTACAGATCATAAGCCATTAGAAAATCTAAAAATAAATTTAAGGCCAGATAAGGAATTAGGCGATTTAGTACTGTACTTATCACAGTTTGATATGGAAATAAAATACAATCCAGGAAAATTGAATCTAGAAGCAGACGGTCTAAGTAGAAATGTGGTACTGGAACCAGACAACATTGGAGATGATATATTAAAAACAGTTAATTTTATAAGTCTTAAAAATATTATGACGGATCAAAAAAATAATGATATAATTAACAGAGAAACCGAAAATGTTATAAAAAAACAAAGTGTTTTTTTCAAAAAAGTAAGAAAAAAAGAAAAAATAATTCTTACAGAAGATTTTAGCAAAACTTTAATTAACAATATACATATAAACTTCAGTCATATTGGTATAAATCAAATGATATCTATGATATCACCACACTACACGGCTGAAAATTTGTTAAATAATATTAAAAACATATGTAAGCAATGTGAAATGTGCTTAAAAAATAAAACAAGAATTAAAAACAATTATGGTTTACTATCGCAATTAGGTCAAGCTAAAAGGCCATTTGAAATAGTATCAATAGATACAATAGGAGGATTTGGGGGAAAAAGGTCAACAAAAAAATATTTACATTTACTAGTAGACCATTTTTCAAGATACGCGTTTATTTTAACATCAAAAACACAAACGGGCAACGACTTCATAAAATTGACAAATAAAGTACTAGATCAAGGCTCTATAGGAAAAATTCTAACAGATCAGTATCCCGGTATCAAATCAAAAGAATATAAAAAGTATTTAAACGGAAAGAACATTCCTTTAATATTTACTTCTGTCAATGCCCCTTCCTCGAATGGATTAAATGAAAGATTAAATCAAACGATAACAAACAAAATAAGATGCAAACTTAATGAACAAGAAAAAAAAATGGCATGGACTACGATTGCTAACAAATGTGTGGAAGAGTATAATAAAACAGAACACACAGTTACTAAGTTTAGTCCAGAATACTTACTAAAAGGAATAGACAACTCAGTGATGCCTGTAGAGCTAAAGTTAGAATCACACAACAACATAGAAGAAAATAGGAACACAGCTCTAGAAAACAGTATTAATTATCATAATTACAATAAGAAACTTTTTAATAAAAATCGCAAGAATCATAATTTTAAGGAAGGTGACCTAGTGTACGTTGAAAACGGGAATCGCTTAAACAGACAAAAATTGGACGAATTGAGAATTGGTACTAGCGAAATTTTTACGTTCCTCACAATTTATACATTATGGTAACAACTACTTGTTATTTCATTAATTAATTTATAGTGAGTGTGTATGTGTTTTTTTGGTAATAATTAAATTTGATTCTATTGTAATGAAAGTGAGTTTTCTCGTGCCTTCGGATTTGTTCTCTCATTTGTTAATTGCATGTTTTTACTGATTAAAATTTCAACCTGCAGTAATTGCAGTAGATAGGCTCTGATGTGATTTTTTACATTTTACAACAAAAGACGCTTATCAAAATGTTTGGGCAGTTTTGTATAAATTTTCTTGTGCCTTCGGATTTTTTTTCTCTTGATATATTAGACGTTAAAATTTCTTGTGAGTTTTAAGATGTATAAATTATACTTTTATCTTAAGAAATTTATTTTATTATTATGACATTGCGAAATGGCCTTGCCAACAAGAAGTATCAACTTACNAGGCATCGGCTCGTCGAGCATTATTTCCTCCTCCCACCTTACTTCCGTGCACGCGTATATATATATATATAGCCCTCACTCCTTTTACTCCTCGACTCCCGCCGCTTCATATCGATTCAACTGTTTGTACGGCATCTCCGTTGGCGTTCGCTCTGCCCACCCGGCCCACCCGCGAAAAGACTCCGAGATCGAAGAAACGAGGTGACGAAAGTCTTAAGAATCTGAAAGCCACTTATATTCATTAATAACCTTCGGAGCTTGTCCTACAGTTCATAACAATTATGAGGAAAAATAATAAATTAGGGATTATAACTGAACTGCCATCCTTAAAAAAATAGCTGAACATTTTTTCAAAATAATACTGAATTTTTAAAATAAGTATTAAAAGTAGGGGAAAAAGAAAAAGAGCGAGAGCAAAAATCAGTTTAATATACATACAGTTGCAGTCAAAAGAGAAAAACTCGTGTCGTCACTAATTGCTTTGGCCGTGCGTCAGATATATAGCTATAGTCAACATTTCCACTCCTCTTCTCGTAGACACACATTCGGCATACCCCTTCTACGTCGCTCCAAAATGTGCGCCTGTATGACCATTTCCACGCAAATTCACTCCTCTTCTCGTAGGCGCACGCTGTCCGATACGAGTACTGAGATGTGTGCCCGGTTCGACGGCTGGCCGCGGCGGGGCGCTCCGATCAGTGCCAAAACGTCGTCTCGCATCGTAGCATTGGCGTTAGCAATCTCTCTACTCATCTCTGCTTATTGGCTAGTAATGTATATAATAGCAAGGACTCAGTACATCGTACAAGTGTAATAATGAAGTTTAATTTTTACTGTGAATTGTGTTATTTTCAGTAGAATGACCCAATATACATGTTAAGAAAGGGTGACTTATGCAGACCTTAGACGCTTTGAAGACATGTGTTAATGACACGGTAGAATTATGCGGACGTCCGCATGATTCCTAATTTGGCTACATAATCATCGCCACCCCCTCCCATGCATATAATTGTCCGCATAAGTTACCTTTCCTAAACACCTACTCACACACATATACACACACACACACACGTGGAGCTTTACCCCCTTGTGCTCTCCGCGCGCTAACCCCCCAGAAACTATTTTATATTTACGAAACTTAAAAGTGTAATAACTTAATATCCAAAAAACTATTTCCTTGTAAGTTATATGGCCAATCATAGCTAAGAAGTGTTACTCAGTGTAATCTACTTCTGTTGATGATGTTTTTAATATCTCAATAAACTTAAAACCTACGTACAACGTACAGTTTCGTATATCATTGTATTATATGGTAAATATAACAACAACTAGGAATTGAAGTATTCAAAGATGGAAATTTTATTATAAAGGCCGTTTTCTGACAGAAAAATGGAAACATGTGTATAAGAATGTCAATTAAAATATTTAACTTTTACTCGTCTCTGTCAATAAGCTGACACTCAGTGAAGATACAGTGCGTTTTGTATCGTTACGGGATAGCGTAATGGGCTCTTTTAGCAAAAAAAAGAGCGTTACGGGCTCTTATAAAATCTTTGAAAAATCGAGATTGTAACGCACAAAATGCAATTAAACTTGGCCACTGCACCTATATTATATATGAAACAGCTTGATTTTGACCCACCACTTTTCGAGTCTTTAACCAAGTGTTTTAAACAGATACATAATATTCCTTAGCGTTACGGGCTCTTAGTTTTTATTTTGGGAGACAAAATCTTTAAATTTGTGAGCATGTAGAACTGGCTTATTGAGATAAAAAAATCTGAAAATTCGTGCAACATCCTCGACCTTTGCAGAATACAAAACGCCTCAATTAGAATTCCGAAATTTAATTGCGTCTGTTTGTAAGAGTATTTTTCGTTGACATGTTAAATTAATAAGATTTCGGTACTGCAACTTTAAAAGCATAAAACTTTTGGATACAATTTTTTGGAACATCTAAAATACTTGAAAATGTCATTTGCATTAATAATCTTGAGATCCCATACCGTGAAAAAATTAGACTTCCTGTTTTGATTGCAAGCGTTGTCAAAACTGCATATTTTTAAATAAGGCATGAGCCCGTAACGCTAACTTAGCCCCTTTTTTGCATCTGAAACTAAAGGAATACTCTTTCACGGTCTTAGTTCTGTTGTAACTTTAGCAGTAAACATACTTCGAATGACTAAAAAAATTTCCACATCAATATCTTCTTAAACGAGTTTGTAATAGACTGGGACATATTATTTGCCGTTTTCGGTAGAATGACCCATGTATATAAATATATGTTCCTATATTTTATAGTCATTTTGGAAGGTCATTCAACACAACCTTCCCTCCACCCCTCCTCGGCCCCCATCTAAATAAGGTAAAATTCTAACAGTTTTAACGTAATTTTTATTGGACTAAATTATTGGTTAGCCCCCCGTTCACATCCACCCTCAGCCCCCCTTTGCTTGATTATCATTAGCCCCCCTTAGCTCATCCTTACCCCTTCTCCCTCAGCCCCCCTCTAAATAAGTTAAAATTCTATCAGTTTTAACAATATATTTTTATTGGGTTAAATTTTTATTGAGCTCATTCCGCCCCCCTTCACTTCCCTCATAATTTTATAAAACCCTATCAGCCTTCCTCATAATTCAAAGAACTCCCTTCAGCCTTCCATCAGAAGCATTTCTAAATGAAGTAAAATTGTATTAGTGATAATGTCATTTTTAGTGTAATTACTTTTTACCCCCAACTCTCAGCTCTCCTTATACTTTTTAAAAAACCTCTTGGCCCTCCCACAAGTTCTATACAGCCCCTTTTTACCATTCCTTAGCTTTACATTATTATTTCTTACGCGAATGTAATACTTATTTTAGCTGTATAATTTGTTAGTACGTTTTTATACTGTCAGTTTTACATACTTTTATTTGGTTGAATTCTTGTTTAGTTCCTTTTTGCCTCCTCTTATAACTTTATAACCCAACAACTGGATCATCCAACAAAATTTTGAAGAACTGTTTCCGGTCACCCTTTAGCCGCATCTCTAAATGAGGTAAAATTATATCGGTTTTAATGACATTTCTAGTTACATGACTATTTTCACCTTTTATCTGAGCTTTCCTTACAGTTTTAAGAAAACCACTGATTTCTATCTCATTAGCACATTTCTACACCACCGCCACCGTTGTGGTAGTGCTATGGTGTGCTGGTTTTTTTTTTCTTAAATTTTCTAAAAGCTTATTAATTGCATTATTGAATATGAATAAGAACACGACATTATATTTTTATACTTAATCAATAGCAATGAATAAACTTAAAGAATATTTAAACTGTGGACCTTGCTTGTAGCCGTATCTACCACGAAAAGATAGAAATCATATATTTATTGAAATGTGTCAAATAATGCGTATCGTAATGAAACAATATTGAAATAAAAATTTCATTGATTTAATAAATTTATTTATTAAGGTAAATATACCAAACGTTGGCAATCTTAGTAGACCAATTTCTAAAGTACTTCATACATATAAAAAAAAAGTAAAATTTCAAGTCCTAATAGGTATTATTTTATAGTCATAACACTATTTTAAGCTGTACGAAAAAGAAATAAGTTTTTGCATACACAGAAAAAAAGCTTTTATTTATTATTGGACATGATGGAATGTCCCAATTCTTTGCCACTGTAGAAAAAACTTGTCCCTGTGGCCGAAACTTCAAGTCCCAATAACTGGCCAGTTGTATGAATTACACGCAATTAACATTGGCCAGTTATTAGGACACACTAAAAGTGAGGTTACGTTGACAAATGTTTCAAAGCCTGGCCAGCTAACCAAAATCACTTTCTAGAAACACTTTTTTCTAATTTCTTGGTTAAAGTATCATCGAGATAACTATTAACAATGAATTTTATATAACTTTTAAGCGTGAATATTAATAAAAATATTTCTTATAGCTCCAAAAATTCGTTCGAATCGTAAAATTGTGATTGTGGCTAGTCTTGGGGACCAATTTTTTGGTGGCCAAGCATTGGTACATTTACCTTACTTAAATTAACTGTGCAAGAATATTACGTACAATTTTGTACTTTTGCTAATGTAAAGAAATTGAATTTTTTTTATCTCCTTTAGATTAGTTAACGTCAAAAATATTGTTCCAAACAATATTTTTAATTTCTCAATTAGTATCACGTTCTATTTTATTCTAGTTCTATAAATACCATTTGCATTTTTGCATCTTGATAACGTGACGTATAATTGACCATGCGAAAACAGTAGTTTTTTCAAATGTAATCCAATATTATTAATACCTTTACCTTGAAATTTATTGATAGTCATTGAAAACGCTAAGACTAAGGGACATTGTTATCTGTATAAAACAAAAGATAATGATGATGAATTTTCTGTATGAAGAGTTATTTTTGGTATAAAAACTCTCCATCCAATTCTTTCTCCAGTTATAATTTTTGCTTCAATATTATATTAAAGTAATCTTGTAATTTGTAATCTTCTACTGTTACATAAGCCATCAACTTTACTTGAAATTTGTATCAAGATAACAATTTCTCCAATTTTTAAATCAAGCTTATATGGTGGTAAGCCTCCACGAATATTGTTTAAAAATTCAAGTTGAAAATTTGAATGAATGTCATTATAAGATTTATTAAAACTGGTAAGTGGCATGATCTATGCTGTTATATGTATTTATTTCTTTTTTTACGTGTTTTAGAATTGTATTATTCAAAAAGTAAGTATATTTGTTACGAGAAGTAAGTATAACGCTATTTATTAAAGTTGATGTCTACCAAAAATATCGGAACAAACATCAGTTGTTTTCATTTATTTAGTACTTGAAACGATTAAATTTTTCTGGAATTTTTCATTTTTGAAAACTGGAAAAACCTATCTGAAATTGCCTCCTAAAACGATTGATTTATTATTAAAATGGATATTTGGATCACATAAATCACGTAATATTTGTTCAACTATTTCTAAAGCTTTTTTTTGGATCATAGAAGCCTAGTCTCATATTATTAAATCTACTTGACTCTTCAACTACTTTACAAAGATTGTTTTATTTTTTTAACTTCAAACAGCAAACTGAAAAAATAAAGTGTTTAACTGATTTAAAAATTGGAAGGTTGACTCGCGGAGGGCGCCGAGAGGTTGAGCTACTCTGGAACATATATATATAGAAGGTCATTCAACACAACCTTCCCTCC
>NW_019379488.1:1268397-1305239 GCF_000648655.2 Copidosoma floridanum | reverse complement strand
TATATATATATATATATTGGTTGAAGGTGACTTATGTGGACATTATTTGGTCAAAAATGGTTATTTTGAGGACAAAATTGTACTCATGCGGTTGGTTTACATAACTTTTCAATGTTATTTGTATATACCTCCAAAGTACAAGGAGTCTGCATAAATCACCTTACATAAAGGTATAAATATCCTTGATGACAAAAATCCTTGACCACTAAACGGTTCAAATGCTGTGGGATAAATGGTGCCTGAAGGGGGTTGAGGATGGTGGAGAGGCATTCCTGGAGGACGCATGGGGATTAGAGGGGGTGTAATAAAATATGAAAAACAACAAGAAAACAAACTAATAACAACGAATTTCAAGGGGGATGGTGGGGATGGAGAGAGGTTAGAGGCTGAATCTCCATAAAATAACTATATATTATGGGGAGATATGTACATAGGTATGTATAAACATATATCTTAATTCTCCTATGCTCTACGCTCTACAACCTTATAACATGAGATGAGTGTCAATTGTATGCAATTGTTATGTTTTATTTTACTTACATACTTGTTACTATGTGTGTGAGATTAAATCATCTATGTGTGAGTTAAATATATTGTAATTTCGAAATAATTAATCATGTAAAATTATTCAATCTTTGATGTACATCGTACAACACAAGTTTTTTAAATAAAAATAATCTTAGGAATTATGATTTTTTCTTTTCTTCGTCTGAAGCGTCTATTCATTAGACAGTAAAAAATTTCTTACAATTTCAACATTTCTGAAGATTAAAAAAAAAAATTATATTTTGAATCATTTTAAAGTGCTAAAGTCAGTAGTACATATAAAATCAATTAATATAATCTTCCAAAACTACTTGCTCAGTTAGAAGTATATAACTTTTAATATTAATAATTAATCAATAATAAGAACACAAACGAATTTTTGAAGGTTATTGAAGGGGGATTGAGGAGAGTCTTACGTAAATGATCAGTCAGAATACGTAAAACTGCAATAATTCACCCTTTTAATCTGGGTGGTACAGAGGTGGGTGATGAGGGGCTGATAAAATCTCGTCTTAATAATATTTAATAGTACAATTGGCTCATCGTTCCAACCTCACCATTGTTTATCCTTGTATGCTTCTCTGCGTAATGAAAAATTACATAGAATTTGTATTTGTGCAACATGAGAAATTTCGAGCTTGCAAAACGTGCAAACATAAGAAACTATTTGCATGCAATTCTTATTTTTATAAGTCTTACACAGATCCTGATAATTTGGCCATGATAGTTTACAGACCATTTTTGGATCCCAATCGTTTCTTTATATAATGATATAATGTTAAACAATGCATTTCTATTTAACATTCTCCCATTTTAAATGATATGCTCTGCATGAAGACCTCTCTTCTCTTCGATAAAATTTTTACTCGATGTGGATTGAAGACCAGTTTTTAAAAAGATCTACTTTTTTGAAATACACATATTTATAGTTTCAGTTTTTTAACCTGCAAATGACAAAACTATTTAAGTTTCATAGGACTCTCCTTGAAATATGAATACTTACAAAACTCTTTTAATTACATGTGTACATCTAACAGCAAATAAAAGATTTATGAATTTACGGACCTGGTTCTGTAAGTTAACTTATAATTTTAAGCCATCTATGAAGAGTGATACTTCCACAGCTTATATTATTGCATTACTACGTGTCAATTAAATTGTTGAACGTATAAGTACTATTTCATACTAAGACATATAAATAAATAAAAATTTTACATCGTTTATTATTCATATTAACATGAAAAAAGTTTATCGCACCGAAAATTTGACATTTTTATGTGAATTAAAATGAAATCGACATAAATTAATTCATAATCTTACTGTCAGTAATATAAATGTAATAATAATAATTGTTCAAATGTATTAAGTTCATCTAGTTGCATCCTAGGTGGTGTCAAAAAAAATAAAAATGAGTGTTCAAAAGTGAATATTCAAGTTTATTCAAGGTCAGTAAGGGGTGGTTTGATGTCTTGATAAGAAATCACGTAGGTAATGATAATGGGAACAAGACTGAATTTTTCCTCATTTTCTTATGTTATTTGTGTGTTCTTTCAGTATATTTCTTCTTCTACATACGACTCAACATTATTAGAATTTGCTATTTATGATGTCGTACAAAGTAAAAGTAAGGAACAATAAAACAAATAACAAATTTTAAGTACAGCTAAATACACATGTAAGTAATTAAAAACATAGATAAAAGGGGTGGTAAATGAACCGTATTTTCCGGAAATATTACAGACATTAAAAAACTCAAATTCTGAAAGATCCAAACTATTTTTATGACATTGGCTTTTTATAATAAGTAAGCATGGTGTATAAAGTGCCATTTTGTGAACATTGTATACTAGCCAACCGAATCTAACGGAAAAAATATAATTTCCTTTGACTATGTCGGGGCCCCTGCTCTTTGTCTATACATATTGAAGTGATTTATGGTTCCAGTCCTCCTCTGCTTAACAACTCGTATGGAGAAAAGTGTGGTTTTTCATTTTATATTCATTTAAAAACTAAACTAGCGATTTTTTTATGCCTCAACAACGTAATTTGAAGGTTTATTTATTTAAGAGTCAGTCCTAATGTTTGCAAATACAGATATCTGGTTTGGAATCCATGAATTTCAATAACATTCATGAATATTTCTATTAATATTACTACTTAAGATAAGGTATATGTTTAATGTACAAGTCAGATCACTTAATATTTCTGGTTAACCAACATTTATAAAAGCAATGACACCACGTTTCATCAATACAAATCTACTATGAGTCATTGTTAATTTATTATTGACAGAATCCAAATATTATGATGTAGTGTGTAGTAAGAGTCAAGCACAAGTAGTTAATACATTCTAATACTTCGATAAATAAGTACAGAAAAAAATAAAACACATAGTGGTTTTAAACATATTAAAAATTTTATCGTTACATAACTGTTGAATTAACACTAAATCTTAGTGTTCATATGATATTAATTGACTTTATTGATATTTTTAAGCTATAAGGAACTTTATTTTTTTAAGTGGAGATGTAGACTAATGTCATGTTATCAATTGAAAGGAAATATAGACTAATGTCATGTTATCAATTGAAAAAGGCTTGGGTGTGAAGCAAAATTTTTATTTTTTTATTTCACACACTAAATTTAACCATAAATTTGTATAACAACTTAATAAAACTTGATAACTCAAGGGGAGTACATGTAAATATTATTAAAAGCTATTTTGCCACCACTATCGTGTACAAGCATCGGCAATGTAACGTCGAAATCAATATAATAATCAAGTTGAGTGTATCCAAACAATGAAGAAATAGTTCCTTGCAAAATTTGAATAAGAATTTTATTTTTTATTGAGTATGGGTGGTTGTGGGTGATTAGAGTTCGGATTATTTAAATTTGATTAAGTTTTAATAGTTAAGAAGTTTCAAACCAGAGAAGTAGGAACGAATTTCCGTTGAAAGATTACGACAAAAAAATTAAGGTGTTTTAAAATACATAAGATCATCCAAAATTATTTGTGAAAAATTGTTCAGACGTAAATAACAAGCCGGTGTTTGAAAAGATTCCGGATTATTTTTTGAAAGTTGGATACTTTTGTTGATTGTAATTTTTTGAGACATCTACAGAAAATTGCACCAATAGTTGTACTATTTTTAATCAACTGTATAAGGCCACTGTTTAATTGTAGATCTAATTTCTGTAAAAAGAATTATGTCAGTGGTTCAGAATCCTTAGAAGCAAAATTAATATTAAAATCTTCACTCAATATTGATGGCAAGGTGTGTTAATTCCCTCCCAATTCTTTAGATCCAACTTGTTCATAAACGTTACTTCTGTGTAAAAATTTTATAATGTTTTGAATACTTTGATTGGAAGAAATGTAAACCATGACAATGACAATATACGAGGTCTGTCCGGAAAGTATCGGGCTTATCTCTACAACTCTGCGCCGTAGTGTTCGAGTGACTTCTGGGGTGCATAAACGTAAACAGTAAAGCCTTACGAACTCAGCGTTTGCTTGTTGATACCTTTCGGACGCATAGTTAATATGCAGCGCGTCTTAGTTTACAAAGTTATTTTTGAGTTTGGCGGATTTCGTGATTGTTAAAAATGACTGCAAAGCAAGATCAACGAATTTGCATTAAATTTTGCTTTGGAAAAAAGAGTTCTAAAACTATTAAGATGATGCAGAAGGCTTTTGGAAATGAGTGAATGAGCAAAACACGAATAAAAGAGTTGTCTAATCGTTCAAAAGAAGGCTGTGCTTCTGATGATAGTGATTCTTGTTTTGGTCGATCTTCGACGACAAAAACATTGGATAATATTGAGCAGGTACGATTTGCGATCGTACAGAATCGACGTATGACTATGCGGGAGCTAGAAGAAGACCCTCGAATACCTAAAACTACAATTTGAAAAATTTTAACTTTAAATTTACAAATGACACGCGTGTCTGCGAAGTTCATACCGAAATTTCTCAGCGCAGAACAAAAACAGCTTCACTTAGAAATCGCTCTAGACAACTTAAAAGTGATCAATAATGGTTATATTTTGCTTAGAAAGGTTATTACTTGTGATAAGTCATGGGTTCATGGTTATAATCCTGAAACAAAGCAACAGTTTTCTCAGTGGAAACACTCTGGATCGCCAAGACCAAAAAAAGTACGTCAAAGTCAATGTTGATTGTTTTTTTTTATTGGGAAGATGTCGCGCACCTTAAAAATGCACTAATAGGGTAGACAATTAATGAAGGATTTTTCATTGAAGTTTTAAAACATTTGCTTGAAGAAGTGAGAAGAAAACACCCAAACTTTTGGTCAAGTGGTGACTGGCTCCTTTATCACGATAATGCGCCAACACATTCATCGAATCTTGTGCAAAAGTCTTTGACTAAACACAGTATTAGATTACTGCGACAATCTCTTTACAGTCCTGAAATAGCCTTGTGTGACTTTTGACTGTTTTCAAAACTGAAAAAATCACTTAAAAGACAGCTATTTGATGACAAAACGATGGTTGAGAATAATGTGACGAGAAAACTTAAGACCATCCCTAAAAATGAGTTCTAAGACTGTTTCGAAACGTCGCTTGAACCGTTTTATTTAGTCAAACCGTGTTGTTTAGTCAAATATGGTTACTTTAAAGGATGCTATGCACCAGATCATTAAGAATAATTCCAGCGCGTAGTTGTAGAGGTAGGCCAGATACTTTTTGGACAGATCTCGTATCTTCTATTTTGTATACCGTAGAGCGCCAAACATTTATCGTCAACAGTCAAGGTTCCAACACCAACCTCCCATGTTTTTCTCATTCGTACGATGATATTAGCAGCTCAAATATTAGATGTATTCTAATAAATTGAAACTCCTTCTGCTGTAATGTCTGGCCATTTAAATTTCACAATACAATTAAAATTATGAATATAAATATTATTTGTATTATCTGTCCAAGTTTCATATAAAATCAGAGCATGAATTGACTTTTTTTTTCTAGTTTATTATAAGGCTGGGGGAGGTAAAGCGCGTGGTACTAGAACATACAGAGTGGAAGGGGAACGAAGGGGAACGAGACGGGTGCGTTGACTTCGTTGACAATGAATCAGGTAGCACAATAGGGCACTTTAGGATTGAGGAGCAGAAAGAAAGTAGACCTATAAGGGGTGGGTAAAATTTATATTTTTAAATCGCGTGGGAATATTGAATAAGGATAAGGATTGTTAGAATTTTATAGAAAACAGTGATTTTGATAGTTTTTGCGAAATATGGCTAGAAGAAAAAAGTTGGATTTATTCTAAGGACAAATTGTCAAAAGATTTTGTGTAGAAATGTGTAGTAGCAAGTAGGGAAAATAGAAAGGGGTAAGAAAAAAGTGGTTTTTTAGTAGGTTTAAGAAAATGTTGGGTGGAGCACAGTAGTGATTTTGCATTTGCGTGGAAGAAAGTATAGTTAAGCACAAAATGGAATTGAATAATAAAATTGTAAATATATGGTCAGTGTGCACTTCTAATAATTTAAGGTACATTTTAGAAATCATAGAATTTTTTAATATAGATGTGGCAGAGCATTTGGTTATCAGGGGAGGATTTTAATATAAGAACGGGTAATCTGAGGAGTTTTCTAGATGTAAGAGCAGAAGAACTAAAGGAGAGAAATAGTAAAGACAAAATCATCTGTAGTAAAGAAGGGCAATTTATTAAAGTTATTAAAAACAAAGGGCTTACTATCTTGAATGGGTGGATGGAGGGGAATAAAGAGGGATAGTTCATTTATATAGGAGTCAGAAGATACTTAGCAGTAGACTACGTCATGCTGGATGGGTGTATACTAGGTTGAATGCAACATTTTAAGGTTTAAAGGAAGGTGGACTTGGACCATTTAACCTTGTGTATGACTATCGAGAATAAAAAAAATAGTGTAAAAAACGTCATGTTAAAAATAATCAGCGTTCACATAGTCAGAAGAAGATTAAATTTAGGCAAGTGGTCTAGGACCTCTGCGAAGAAGTAACGACAGAAAGAATAGTCAGTGTGAAAGAGGCCTGATCTGATATTAAAGATGTTGTGAACAAAGTAATTATAAAGAAAGAAGTTTTAATTAGGCCATGGAGGTTAGGAGAAAAAATTAGTGGTATAAAGCATGTAGGATCAAAAAAAGAAGGGCTGGGATGGCGTGCTATAAATGAAGGAAAAATATAATAAATAAAGATGTGTATTTGAAAGAAACGAGAGAGTAAAAAAATCATATGACAAGTAAACAAAGAGGTAGAATTCAAAGAAATGAAACAAGTTCAACTTCGTAACATTAAAAACGAATCATATGTGTGGAAATTTTTCGGAAATACAAAGAAAAAGAAAAATTTTACATATTCATACATGAAAATCGTGCAAGCAATCTTACCATTAAAAAAGAAAAAAGCAGCTGACATAGACGAAATCCCAAGCGACGTCTGGAAATATAACAAAGGAAGTGTGTTCGGTAAATTAGTAGGTTTACTGAATAAGGTTTAGAAAGGACAAGGATTTCCAAAGGATTGGAGAGTTGCAGTTATTGTTCCACTCTAAAAAAAAGGTGTTGCAAATATACCGAGTTACCACACAGGAATCTCTCTTCTTTTAATAGCTTATAAGGTATATGCAGAAATATTAAGGAAAAGACTAGTTGAGGAAATAGAGGAGAAAAAGATACCACCAGAAGATCAAGCGGGGTTCAGAAAAAGAAGGTTTACTATGGATGACGTGTTTATTTTAAAGTACATTGTCCAAGTGGCCAAGGTGCAAGAAAAAAGGTATACGCAGCCTTCGTAGATTTTAAAGCAGCGTTTAACACAGTTTCGAGAGAGACGCTATGGAAAATAATGAAACAAAAAGGGATGAGTAAATATTCAATTGAGAGAATACAAGAAATCTCCGTAGAAATTGTAGTTACTGTAAAACTTGAAAATAAGTTATGAGAAAAAAATTTGGGGTACGAAAGAAGTAAGACAGAAGTGCGTTCTAAGTCTAATTTTGTTCTGTTTATATTTAGCATCGTAAGAAAGAGAATTAAAGGCTAGGAATATAGGAGGCCTGGTTGTAGGAGGTAAATGGGTTTGATCTTTAGCTTATGTTGATGATTTGATCTTGATAGCATTAAATAGAGAGACAATTATAGTTATGTTAGGTACGTTAAGAAGATTTGAGGATAAACTATAGCTGATTTTGAGCACTTGAAAAAACAAAAAACTTAGTTTTTAACAGCAGAAAAAATATAAGCAAAGACAAACATGTTGAAAGGGTAGAGAATTTGAAGAAGTTAATTCGTTCAAGTCTTAAGGTGTTACATTTAATAAGGAAAGTTCTTACAGGGAGCACATAAATGAATTAGATGGGTGGAGAAAAAAGTGCTAGAAAAAATACAGTTAGATTATTATAGGTGGGTTTAAAAATTAGATTTTTGTTCACCGAGATATACAGTTTATACGGAAACTAACTGTGTAAAAATGTGTAACACGTGAAATAAAAGAGTGATGAATTATAAGAAAAGAATATGCGAGTTGGAAGATCATAGGCTACTCAAACTGTGTCAGAGAGAAAAAAGTTAGGGGAGGTTGATTTAGACAATCAAGAGAAAAATAAACTATTTATAATGCTGGGATAAAGCGTGTTAGCAATAAATAGTCATATCAATGAAGGTAGATGGGTATAGGATGAAGTAAGGAGAAGAATGTTGGATGTGAAAAATCAGTACTTAGATGATAAGATGAAAAATTCTAAATATAATGATACTTTCGTTAACATTAAAGTTAAATAATTACCAAAGTATTTTAAACGGTGCAGAACAGAAGGCGATATTAGTATTATAGCTAGGATAAGATTCGGTAACAGAGGGTCTGGAAATAAATATTGGTTAGAAGAGTTGGATAAATTTTGTATTAATGAAACTAAAACCATAAATCAAATAATCAACACATGTAAAATATGTTCTAAAATACGGGAAAATCGCGAGAATGTTAAAAGAATCATTACTTAATATAACACTATTAAATAATAATATTGATTAATTGAGAATCTTTAAACGGAGCCTTTAATTAAAGTGAGTAAAAGACATAATATTTAAGGTATAAAGTGAAAGTAGGGGATACGCGTGCAGTTAAGAAAAACTTTTTTGTAAACTAAATCCTTATCTAAGCCAACTGGCTGATAACAAATATATATACTACTTTCTTGTAACCATGTTTAGCACTACACAAGGCAGTTAGAACGATTATCGCATAATTAAAGTAATATTTCAGTGTGTATTAACTTCCCTAAGCACTTAGATTATACATGAAGTGGCAACACAGTACGTACGTGACGATCCCTAATGTCGTGGCTAGCTATCACGAATATAACTTTTCATTAACTACATACACATTATTTAACAACTTGCGATAGGGTACTTTGGGTAGAGTAAAATGGACGACTATCCTTGCTGGACCAGTGATTCAAATTTGACTGTCACGGCCTAATTTTGTCAGTCTCGTGTCATCTGAAACGTCATGTAACATGGCATGACTGTCAAAAATAAATTTTTCTACTCAGTTTCAACCGTCGAGACCATAGAAAATTTTACTCATGGTCAATTCGACAAAACTTGTTCAGAAAAAGGGGTGAATTTTCACTAAACAAAACGATCGATTTCTTTAAAATTTCTTACTTTATTTTTATTAAATACGTCATTTCTTATTTAATATAAACAGACATATTCATGAATTTTTTATTTTATTAGTACGAAGAAAGTATTGTGCCATAAGATGCACTGCAAATAAATCTCTACAACTATATTTTCCATTTAGCATTCAGTATTTCCTATTTCAATTAATTAGTTTAATATCATAAATTTTGTTTAATTAACTAATTTTAATTTTACTGATGAGAACATGAGAAAACAAAAAAAACTTGTTTTTATACAGATAACTGACTAATTCACTACTCTCTGAACAGTCATCCTCAGAATCGCTCAAGTACTCTTAATCGAAAGCTTTTGAATTATCTATAACTCTTAAGTTGTGAGTAATATAGGAAATTTTAGCTGCTCGCAGATTCGTCAATCTATTTCTTTTGGAATTGTGTATCCAGCCTAGAGTACTGAAGGAACGTTCAGTTGCAGCAGAAGTACATGGAAGTTTTCCTACTTTACTACCAATTAAACTAAGTTTGGTATTGCTACATGTACTACTCCACCGAAGCTGTAAATTTAATGCTTTCAAAGAATTTTTCACAAAATTATCACTCTAAAAACCACTTCTAGATTCATATTCAGCTAACTCTAATAAAACAATTACTTTATCTGATCCAAATTTCTTTCCAATTTCAATAATTGTTAAGGATCCTATTATTTAATTTATACTGTCTAATTAATAACCTTTATAATTTAAATCTACACTCTTAGCTACATAGTAAAGGGGGTGAATAGCAATTTTTTTCCTTGCTTGTAACGAACTAAGTAATTTGATGGATTCCCTTTCATTTTTGGTGTTCTTCATGTTGGTATAAATTCGTTTAGTTTTTGTTCAAGTGAATGCTTATTGTATATCTTAATTTTGATTCGTCGTTTTGAACTTTAACTATCCAATCAACAATTGGTATAAAAAGTTCTGATAATTTTGTTACTGAAATCCAAAATTTTGAATCAACTAGTACTTTAACTGTTTCGTTTTTCATTTTCAAAATAATGATTAATTGATAAAATTTTTTAATCGATTTTCCACACTAATATCAGTGCGGAAAACACCTATTTTTCGCACACTTATTGCGAAAAAACTTGTACGCAACTCGTGCGGGACGATTTCCCGCACTCGTGTGATAGACTCGCACTCGTGGCCAGTGACAGTAACTCGTGCCGTGCGATCACACTGGTGCTACGCACTCATGTGCTCAACTGGCACTCGTTCCCGTCAACTCCGGCCACTCGTGCGAGTCAATCACGACTCGTGCGGGAAATTGTCTTTTCCGCACTTGTTACGTAAATAACTATTTCGCAATAGTGTGTGGAAAATTTGTGTTTTCCGCACTGATATAAGTGTGAAAAATCGATTTTTCCCCATAGTGTGCGCAAAAGGTGTGTGGAAAAGGTTTTCGTCGCACACCTTTTCCGCATACTGTGCCGGAAAACCTTTGCCACAAACTTTTTCCGCACACTATGTGGGAAAATAGGTGTTTTCTGCACTATGTAAGAAAATCGATTTTCTACACTAATATCAGTGCCAAAAACACTTATTTTCCGCATACTATTGCAAAATAGTAGTTTTCCTACGAGTTCGAAAAGTCTCTGTTTGCGAACCGAGAGGTTTGCGGCCTGAGCCGAAGGCGAGGGACGTAACGAGGTTTGTAATGGAGACTTTTCGAACGAGTATCGGAAAACTGCTTTTTCGCCCGAGGAAGTACCAGCCTCCCAAAACCACCCGAGGGCGGAAAACTGTTTTTTCGCCCGAGGAAGTACCAGCCTCCCAAAACCACCCGAGGGCGGAAAAATTAATTATGCCTTCGTTTCGAATGTGGCTTTAACCATCACCTTGAAGACCAATTAATTTACAGGACTAAATTTTCTTTTTAACATCACTCTTGATCTTGCTACAAATGGCATCAAGTAATTGATTCGACAAATGATCTGGTTATGAAACTTTAAAGCATGGATGAATTTTAGAGAAAAAAAGTGCCTAATACTTCTTGGTTAAAAACAGATAATGGTAGACCAGATAAATACACTACTTTAGCTAGAAGTTTTAACGTTTCAGTTAAATTTTCTGATGACATAGCATCCAAAAAAACTCCCGAATGGTTGTGCGTTGAATGGAGTTTTTATCTGTTGTGGCATGGTAGAGTTTTTTTAACATCTAAACATAAATTAACATTAAAAATCAATCACAAAAAAAAATTTTATCAATTATTACCTTTATTCTTCGTGACTGTATCGACAATGGATTCTGATGTATTGCCGATATTAGGGTTAGAAAATTTTTTTGATAAATGATTTGTATTCAGCTCGTGTAAATAACTTTCAGGAGAAGATTTATAATTGTTAAGGAGCTGACTTTTCATACGTATGCTATGCTCCGTACACTCTTTTCCACAATATTTACATTTGTATTGAGTTGTCTTTTGTTGCTTTTTACCTGTTAGTTTTGTGTAATGCTTGAGTAGCATATCGAAATTTATTCCCATGGCTCTAAAACAGACAGTGTTCACTTACTTGCCGAATACGTTGGGGATCAAACTTTACTATTTAATATACTTAGCAATTTTGAGTTTTCTTGATACAAAAAAAAAAAACAGTCCTCAGAAAAGGTCGGATACAAAGACGCACTAGTCTGAGTAAACTCTCTCGCTTCAAGGAGGTTTGGAAGAAAAGTTCAAAATGTAGAATCGTGTCAAAAAAATGTATCCTATATTTGAACATATCAGGACTACACGTGAATTTTCCAGATTTTTTACCAGGGGAGATTTTTGAGAAAATAATTATTAAATATTATTCAATTATTCGTCTGCTGTTGCACGCTGCAACACTGCTTTCACGTAGGCTCTATCTTTGTAACGGATTTCGGCTTAATTATTGTTGAATTGGTTTGTGTGATTGCCTTCATTGCTTTTTAGTGCTCAAGACTCTCTGTGTTGTTGATAGTATCACATAAATTGTGTCAGGACGTATTCTTCTTGTGCCTTTTATTTATGCTGGCAGTATTGAGGTTACGGCATTAGTGGTATTGCAAAAGGCGCTAGGTCTGTGTGTGCTGCTTCCGAGTGTGTATTTGATGCGAGTTGCTTGATAGCTTCCTGCCACTCATGCAATGGTTCGTATCACGTCACTGAAAAATGTGCTGGTGTTTCTGCATCTGAGATAAGGGTGCTAGAACTGAAAAAAAAAGAAACCAATGTTGCTGTATCGATGCTCGGAATGTAAGGCGAGTGGAGGTGTAAATCCAACACTAGCGGAGTCAGTTAAGGCATTGCAGACATCGGTGGACCATGTGAGTACCACTATTACTTCTTTGGCTTGTTTGAGGAAAGATGTTAATGATATGAAGAAAGATGTAGAAAAAATAAAAACTGATTTTTCACAAGTTGACTCTATCAGCACTGATATTACTAAGCTACAGGCTGATATGCTGCTACTGCAGCAGGATGTTCAACATATAAAAAGTACGGGCCAAACTACAGGTTCTACTGCCTCTCTGACTGATGATGCTACTGTTAGAGATATATTTTGGGAGTTACAAGATGCTTCACGTAGGGTTATGAACATTCTTATTTTTGGTATCTCAGAAGAACTGGCCATGGATAAGTCCAAAGAAATTGAGAAGATTAAAGAAGTGTTTACGCCTTTTAAGCTTGACACTAAACTAATGCCTGTAAATGTAAACAGATTGGGTAATAAAGATGCTGATTGGATCAGACCAATTGTTGTTACTATGTCTAGTAGAAGTGATGTAAATGTTGTTCTTAGTGGCTGGCGTAAATTGCCTGCAGGAGTATTGGTAGCTATGGACTTGACACCTAAACAGAGACAGCAGTATAAGCAGTTAAAACTCTAAGCTAAAATGTTTAATGATACAAGCTCTAATGTGAAAAAAGTGGTAAGACTTGTGCGTGGCGTCTCTACTCTACAAACAAAGTTATTAAGGAACCATGGTAATGTTAACTCTAATGATACATCAAAAAACTAAAAGGCTTATCTGTTCCCTTCAATATCTACTATCAAAATGTCAATGGCTTACGTACAAAACTGGCTTTATTGCGTAACAATATTGGTTTACTTTGCCCTAAGCCGTTAGTTATTGTTCTTACTGAAACGAACCTATATATGCAGACATAGTGGACTCTGAATTGGGCTTGGAGGGCTATATTGTGTATCGTAAGGATAGATATATTGACGGTTCGGCTGATGGTGGTGGTGGTGTTCTCATTGCCGTTCATAAGTAGTCGGGTAGTCTGATGATAAAATGCAGTGTTGAAGTTGATCAAGTGTTTATTTTGCTACATTTGCCCAGTGTTACATATGTAATCGGTGCTGTATATTTGCCACCACGTACACCATTGTCTGACTATCGGTGATGTATTGATTGTATTGAAATTATTCGTGATAAATATGATGCTTGTCCTTTTATCTTATTGGGTGAATTTAATCTGCCCAATAGTGATTGCAATGAGTATAATGACATTGTACCCATTTGTACAGACAAAGATGCGTTAGTGCGTGACTGTGCAATGCTAGTTGGTTATCATGCATCGTACTTTGGTTTTCACCAGCTGTTTCCGGATCACCCTACAAAAGGTTATACGCTGGATATTTTGTTTACCCAGTTACCTGCGACTTCTATTCATAATTATCCACCTTCGGATGTACTAGTGCCTGCAGACTCTCACCATCCTCCATGTGTTTTTACTATTGCATTATGTGAAGTTCAAAGGTCTATGCAAGAGTGTACCTATTATGATTTTAAACAAGCTAATATTGATTGCTCCATTGAGTACTTCGGGGGTCTGGACTGGGATTTGTTATTGTGTAATAGTAACCTAGATATAAACGTGGAAAATTTCTATGAAGCTTTAAACTCTGCTATTGGTAAATTTGTATCGCAGAAATGCTTCAGAGCCAGTACGTATCCTCCCTGGTACTCCATGGAACTTAAGCGCCTGATAATTAATAAAAAATGTGCATACAGGGCGTGGCTGCAGTCTGGTCTTATAAATGATCAAATAGAATTTAAACGCCGTAGAGGCAGCTGCCTTCGATTGTCGCGTATTCGCTACTCACGGTAGATTGATAGAGTTCAAACTAGTACGAAGAATGATATTTAATTATTTTGGAAATATGTGAATAATATTCGTAAAGAAAATCTCTTACCACCTACGGTGACATATGGTGATGTATCCGCGTCTATCCCAACTGATCAAGCGAATATTTTCTCAAGTTACTTTGGTTCGGTTTATAAATATGCTGATTCTCAATATGATACCAATGATTTAAACATTGATAATGCGCTGTTAACTAATATTACAGTAACTGAGGCTGATGTTTTTACTGCCATATCCGATTTGAAATTTGATGCTAGCTCCGGTCCTGACGCATGTCCAGGCTCTTATGTCAAAAGTTGTATTAGCGTATTATGTAAATCGTTAGCGATGTTGTTTAGTCAATCGTTGTCACTGGGATACATGCCGAGTAGGTGAAAGTTGTCTTATATAATACCCGTATTTAAAAAAGGTGATAAATCAAACGTGATAAATTATAGGCCTATTTCCATTCTCGGTATAGTGGCAAAAATATTTGATAAGATTGTTACTGATAAGCTTTTTCAGACTATAAGTCATTTAATCGTAAAAGAGCAACACGGCTTTATGCCTGGTTTATCGACTGTTACTAATTTATCAATTTATTCTCATGCGATTTCGGATGCACTTGTTGGAGGTTCGCAGGTGGACTCAGTATATGTAGATTTTACTAAAGCTTTCGGTAGCGTAAATCATAATATTTTACTTAGTAAATTGCGTCGGTTTGGTCTAGGGAGGCAGATCCTAAAATGGTTTGTGTCGTATCCATCGGACCGTAATCAAATAGTTAAGTTGGGTACCAGTTATTCAGCTCCTGTTTTAGTGGGTTCGGGTGTGGCGCATGGTTCACATCTGGGTCCACTATTATTTTTGGTCTATATTAATGATCTACGTGACTGTAGAGCCGGGTCTAGCAAACTAATATTTTCTGATGATGTTAAATTGTTTTAAACGATAAATGGGTTATCGGATTGTTATCTATTGCAATCTGATATTGATGCGCTGGTATCATGGGGTGACGCAAATAAGTTAATTCTGAAAATATATAAGTGTGGTGTAATTTCTTTTTCTCGTTCAAGGCTGAAAATTATAAACCAACATGTTATCAATCAAAACTTACTAAATAGGGTTAAAGATGTAACTGATCTCGGAGTTATTTTTGAGTCATCGTTTACTTTTAATAAACATGTTCATATTATTTTGTCTAAGGCTTATAAGTCTTTGGAATTCATGTAGCATAGTTGCAGAGACTTCACGGATACCAACACTCTAATTTACTTGTATAAAACGTTAGCTCTTACTCTGCTACTTTATGCATCCCAGATTTGGAGACCTTACACTGCAAATGCCATAAATGAACTTGAAAAGGTTTAACATAAATTTCTAAGGTTTATTGCGTTTAAAACTAATGTGCCCATGTCCTATACAGATCATAATTATATGCCTGTTCAGCAACATTGTTATTTATTGGACATAAAAAAGCTACACATGTACAATGATTATTGTTTTGTTTTTAGAATTATTTGAGGCGATTTAAGACGTGAGTCATTGCATGACCTATTTTTATGTAGAGAAATAAATTATCAATTGCGTTACCATCGACCAGTCACTGAAAGCACATCGGATAAAGACTATATATTCTACTCAATTGTTTATCGTTTAAAAAGGCAATGGAATACTCTTTCTAATGAAATCCAAAATGTTCATTCACTAAGTTTGTTTAAGAGTCGCATAAAACATTATATTGCTTCTGTATGATTTTTATCAGCGCGTGCAATAGCATAATTAGATTACTTATTAGTTTCATACCTGTAATTCTTTACTTGTATGTAAAGGGTATTTTTGCCCATTGATTCTCTCAAAATAAAAAATAAAAAATAAATATTGACGGTTTAACACGGTCTCCTATGAGAGACCAAGGTTAAATTTCCTTTTAATTAATAATTAGGGCACATTACTAATTTATTAGATTTAAAAAAATTTTATATAAATTTTAATACAAAAGGAAGATGCTTAACTAAGCTTTAGGCTGCACTGTGTAGCCTGTGCATTTATTATGTCGTTGAGAGCGGTGGATATCAGTTACTATCGTTTACTATCAATTGCTATGGACAGCTCGATTTCTATTTATATGTAAAATATTCTATGTCAGTAACACAGTTAACTTAATCACTGTCAATAGTTCGAATTGCCAACCCATGAGCCACATAAAAATAGAACTTGTATTACTTGTGTTTCGTGTCTTTGTATATGCATAAAAATTCCTTGTTGTCTATATAGATTAAAAACGACGTGTCAAAAATTATTTTGTCATTTCAGGTCATGCCTGGCCAGTCAGAAAATATATGCCTTCTGACAATGACTGACATGACTGTCATTGACGTGACGTGACAATCGTCACACGACGAGCTCGGATCACTGTGCTGGACACAACGCACAGCACCTACACTTCGATGTTATTTTTGGCTACACGATCCGTGTCCAGAGCATTAAGAGTGCAGGGCATTAAGGGTAGCTGTGTATAGGTGCGCTCAGGTTTGTAATAGCCAGTTCTCTCATTTCTCTTAACCCTCGCAGCACGCAGTCTCACGCTAGCCAAGAGTCTGCCGATGCAACACCCTGCTGCTTCAGTGCCGGCCTTGTAACAAGCTCAAGTGTTTGTCCTTGTCTCGGCGTGCAGGTGAACTGTATGCTATACAGGGGTCTGATCCAGGTCTTTCGATACCTCGTAAATTGCTACGAGTTGGCTGATTAATCACTAACGTAATAACCTAACATGTGGATTGACCAGTAGGGCTCACTAGATATATACGACGCATAATCGGCCAACTTGCAGTGATTTGCGAGACATTGTAAGACCTCGCTTACTATATACTATTAGCAAGCGCACCACTGTGGATTGACTACAGTCGCTATGCTACCTCCTAATACGCTGAGATACTGGTAGTGGCCGTTCACACATTCATACTACGAACAGTGCACGTACACTTCAAAGGTATGGACGAGAAGCGCGAAAAAAAAATTAGGCTGAGTTCGAAAGTCATTTTTATTAGTGTTACCTTCAAGCCTTACACCGAAATTTTGCATTTAATAGTAAGCTAAAAGAGAGAGAGGAAACTAAATATGAGACTCTTGCTGCTACTTTTCGGTGACCAGGGTTCTGTGACATGTTTGGACACGTTACCTGTTTACTATATTGAAGTACTTAAAAAAGCATTGTCAAAGAAAAACCGTACTTCATGTAGACAAGCTCTTGTAGCATCTTCTTTTGTTAACAAATGCGTACCAACCAGTGCCATATCTTTCCCTCTTAATACGTTGACGTTACCAATTTTCTTCCGCAAAGAAGAAAATTGTTTGTTTTCTTGGCGCATTACTTGTGTTAATTCATATCATTTTAATCCTCGCCATAGTATTGGTCAAATCATACTTCGTTCTGTCTGTTTATAAATACCAGTTGCATGAACTGAAGGCAACTGTATTTAATCGCTTATTAAAATTATATGTAATCCACCAAAATTTATGTCAAAGTTTTCCATGATTTGCTTTAATTTATTGTTAATTTGACTAAACAATTTAGCACCAACCGTACTTATATCAATAATTAAAGCTTTCACGTATGTAAACAGTGTTCTGTATTACGGCACAACTTCTGTTGTCAAAGAAAGCAGTCTCGAATATATTTCCGAAGTTGCATGCACAGTAGTACCACCAATGGCAACTGCACTTTTTCCTATAAATACGAATTTTATTTAAGCATTACAGTAGCCATTGGTGTCTCTGAACCTATTGGGAATTTTCATGATTAACTCGATTACAAATGTTCTCTCACATCTAGCTAGGTAAAACATTTACCGATAAAGCATCATTAATTACGTACATTAATAAGTCAGTTGATTTTCATTGGTATATACCATTTTTTGAGTTAAATCGCCTAATTTACTTGGTGTAGTTATATGCAAATCCAAAGGGCATAGCCAGATAAGTAGCGTAAAACTGCCTTAGTTCTCAATGATCTGAAACATTCATGTATGTAATGAATTGGAAACAAGTAATTTTAAAAAAAAATTTCAGACTCCAATGGACCAATGGGGGTTGTTACAGGCCCCAAATGATAAAGGATCCTGCAGCAACTCGATTAAGTCGCCAATTCTGCGACGTTTAAATTGACAGGTGATGCAGTACAGTCAATGGTTTTAGCTTGTTCATTGTAAAGAGATATAATCGTAATAGGTTGTGTCAAGTTCATCTATCTACTATTCTTGACTATCGAGAAGCGCAATACAAGATTATTATAGTTTAATTAATAGTAGCGTAGCTCATTTGCATTATTGTCTTGTACAGAAACCAATAGCCTCTAATAGAAGAAAGCGCTTGTCATATAATAAACCATTAAAAAAGTGGTTTTATTATCTTGCAACTAGACGTTTCAGCCAAAAGTACTCAATGAGATTTATTGTTATAAGTCATCATAATTGTTCTTATACAAATAGATAAGCTGACCCTACTTTTTAACATACAAATTCTTCAACGACTATTAACATTATTATTACAAGTAAAATTTATTTTGTAAGTTGTTATAATTAGATGAATCATTTACCACCATTTTAGCACCATTCAACATTTTAACACTTATTTTTCTAGTAATTTCAATGATGTCAAACTCTAAGTATTCATCCGTTACCTCAATTAATTTTATCGTTGTAAATTACTTACCTCTGTTTGTTTTATTACTGTACTTTGCAACATAAGCATTACAAAAATTTCCTTAAAAACGAATTTAAGATTCATATTTAAATTTAATGTTACATTACGTCACTAGAGCACAAACAGAAACACGAGCGCCTCAAGGGCGCGATTGTTGCATGTTGGTGCCTGAGTTGCTTATAATATTTTTCTTGCCGATGGCGCAATGTGCCATTTCGAGCCCTTGGACACACTTGATGCCCCGTAAATCACTTTGGGCCCTATAGCAGAAAAGTGTTTTAGGCCTAGAGGGAGCAAAAAAATTTTCAGCCTTTGGGCCCAAAGTTATAAAGTGTGGCACAAGGGCGCAAAGTGTCATTTGCACTTTGTGCCCATCGTAAGAAAAATTCTGGAAACAAAACGGTTGAAGGTATTGTGCCATTTTTAGCTGGTAATCGTTCATAAAATATTTTTTCCGCCCTCGGGTGGTTTTAGGAGGCTGGTACTTCCTCGGGCAAAAAAGCAGTTTTCTGATACTCGTTCGAAAAGTCTCCTTTACGAACCTCGTTACGTCCCTCGCCTTTGGCTCGGGCCGCAAACCTCTCGGTTTGCAAACAGAGACTTTTCAAACTCGTAGGAAAACTACCATTTCTTACCATGGGCCCAAAGGGCAAATGCCGCTTTGCCCTCGGGTCACACTTTGCGCCTTTGTAATTACTTTAGGCCCACGGGCAGAAAAGTTTTTTCGCCCTCCAGGCCCAAAGTCCTTTTCTGCCCTAGGGCCCAAAGTGATTTACCGGGCGCAAAGTGTGCCCACGGGCACGAAATTGCACTTTGCGCCCTCGGTAGGAAAAACATTATATGCAACTCGGGCACTAACATACAACAATCGCGCCGTTCGGATGCTCATGTTTGTACTTTGTGTCCTAGTGACGTAATGTACCATTGGTCATGTAGTTCGTGTTCTTAATATGTCGTAATATTCATTATCAGATGAAATACAGATTTAAAAAAAAAAAATGATCATTACTGTCGTAATCAAAGTTTTCCAAATTAAGTCTGATTTCAGAATATTATTAAGCGTAATCCTTAAATTTTTGTTTATCTTGTTCAATTCGCGTTAGTATCAGAGTCTTATGAGAAAGCATATAAGGAGTCGCAAATCTGTACTTTTGTGGTTTATGAGCAACAACTTCTTTGTAGCATAAAAAATTATGTTTCTGTTTTTGCAGAGCTATGATTCCAGATGCCTTTGATTCTCATACTGGGACAAAAATAGTTATCATTTATAGTAGTTATACTTGATTGACATCACTCAGTATACTGCCCAGGAAATTTTTCAATATAGTGTAATATCTCGTTGATCTGTGCTTCTCAATTCACTGGAAGTTTTTACATATGGCGTGGCTCTAATGCTCTCTTGAAAAATTTAAAACTGTCCAAAGTAAATAGTAGAAAAAGACAATTCCTTAGCATGTTTATCAAATAAAGTCATAGAGACATTGGAACAGATGACATGACGAGACAGGCTACCTGATCCAAGGAGTGAGAGAGTACGCTATAAAAAAGCCCCTTGTCGCCGTCTTCTTCTAACCAAATACACATGTGCACTGTACGGAAGCCTCATCTGATTAGAAGAGGACATGAACTCCTGTAGCGTTCCCTTTCACTCTTGCGACCACCGTAGAGCACAGTATTTCAAAGTCGTTATGTCCTCTATTATCATTTCTCTAAGAATAAAATTCTCTGAGGCACTCTAAATAAATTCTCCAGATGCAGTTCTCCGATATTTGTCTTTATTCCAAATCACAGTGTGCTGCTGGGCAATGAGATCATATTTAATTAAAATATCTTAATTAAAATCGTCAGTGTTCTCCCAACAATAATTGTCAATAATGTAAATTTCATCATCATTGCGAAAAAAAAATTGATCAACTGTTATATTGTAGAATTAATATAACGGCAATTGTACTCATTGTCAGTGTTATAACCACATTTTTATCACACGTTTATTAACTAACCCATACACATAGCTAGATCTGTGTATCATTTTTATGTTAATACGCACGTAAATGCAGTGTTTCTCATTAATATCCCACGGCAACGATTGAACCATATTATCAACAGAGGCTGGAACGTTTTCAATTCGGCCGAAAATACTATACCGTTCTTGTACGTTTCTTAATCAGTTGTTTCGTTATAGGATTATGTTTCAGTGAATTGGGAGAGATTCTTTGGTACAAAAAACTATTGTAAGAAGCCAAATAAGGTATTTTATTTTTATCTAGAGACGCACTGCAGGTACAACTTAAATTGATTGATTAGAAATTGGTAAAATTCTAAGGAAAATGTTAGTATGAGTTATGTATTTGTTGGAAGCAGAGGGTGAGCAATAAACTGAGAGATCAGCATTAAATACGGGTAGCACAAAAGGTTTATTAACTTAGTTACATGAATATATACATAAGGGCGGATGGCCCCTTAGTCAACGTGTTGGTCGAAGGCTCCGTTAGATACTACTGTCTATTTGCTCATGTGAGGAGCCGATGCTCCCGCTCCCGCAGTCCCGCGAGTGACTCGTCTCACATACACACACACATACCAGGATGACTGAATACATATATCAATACTCCCCTTGTTCAGACATCCCATCTTTTTCTCTCATACCAATGGACTTGACTAAGTTACAAATTCTATCTTTGGTTAAGCATTTTGTTAAAATGTCAGCTAATTTATGTGCACTAGGAACGTAATTTACACTTATTTCACCTTTTTCTACTAAATCACGAATAAAATGAAATTTGACATCAATGTGCCTTGCACTTCTCATAGAGGATGGATACTTCATCAATTGAATTGCAGACTGATTGTCCACACATAACATAGATGCATCAGCACATGTATGTCCCATTTTATTCAAGAAATTTCTCAACCAAACTATTTCCTTTGCTGTTGCACTAGCGGCAATGTATTCTGCCTCAGCTGTACTCAATGCTACTACTAATTGTCTACAAGAGGCCCATATGACGGGGCCACAAGCCATCTCAATTAAACAGCCACTCGTTGACTTTCTACACTCTCGATCACCCGCATAATCAGACTCCGAGTATGAGCAAAACAATGGTCTTCCTCTTTCCCTTTGCTTGTATTCAATACCCCATCTAGACGTATTCTTTAAGTATCTCAACACGCGTTTTAATGCTCCCCAGTGACTCTTATCAAAATTACTATTAAAACGACTTTAATAATTTACAATATATGAAATATCTGGCCTACTGACCACTGAAAAAAACATCAAAGAGCCTATTAATTCACGATACGGCGCATTATAATTACAAATATGTTTTGGCACATCTAATACGACACTTGGATCAGCCAGCGTGCTACATGGAGTTGCATTGGTCATGTTATATTTTTCTAAGACCTTGTTTATATATGTTTTCTGATGTATAAAAATACTTTAATTTTCACGATTCCTAATGATCTGCATACCGACGAACACGTCAGCTGATCCAACCGTCATCTGAAATTCACTCTCAAGCGTCTCAATCACATCTTTCAATTTACTTGTGTTATCACCAATCAACAGTCCATCGTCGACGAAAAGGGCCAGATAAACTACACTGTCTTCTCTCCTCCGCACAAAAACCGATACCTCACTCTCACACTTCTTAAAACCAAATTTGCACAAGAAACCAGTGAACAACACCTAGACGCCTGTTTGAGTCCATGTATTGCCTTTCTAAGTTTACACACTTTGTTTCTTCTATCACTTAGTTGCAGTCCAGGAGGAATTTATACATAGATGTCTTCACTGAGCTCCCCATAAAGGAAAGCGGTCTTTACATCAAACTGAATGATCTCCATGTCCATTTGTACCGCAAGCGCCAATAAAACTCTTATTGACTCATACTTGACAACAGGGGAAAAGGTCTCTTCATAGTCCACACCATGAGTTTGTCTAAATCCTCTTGCACACAGTCTAGCTTTGTGTCTCTCGACATTTCCATGGGAGTCTGTTTTAACCTTAAAAACTCACTTGGTATCCAGTGGTTTTATACCTTTTGGTCGCTCCACAATCTCCCATGCGCCATTCCTTTCGTGCGATGCAAGCTCCTCACTGACTGCAGCCCTCCATTCCGATTTTTGTTGACAATTAAGGGCTTCAATATAAGAGTTTGGCTCTTGGACTTCTGCTATGTTGACCATGTATCTCCTCGGTTTCTTTATTGACTTCCTGTCTCTGAGTTTTGAAGTGTCGAATGAAGTGTCTGCCGGTTTCCTCTTCTTATGATTTTCTGTCGTTTCTTCTTGATCTATGTCCTGCACATCCATTCCCACGTCCCCCATGTCGCTCTCCGATGCGACATCCTGATCCACAAAGAAAGAGTCAACCTCCATGTCGTCGTTATGTTCCTCAGTCGGTGGATAATTTTCTTTCTCAGATTGCATGTCCTCCTCTAGGCCGATAGTTAATCCGATGTCATTTGTGCTGGTGCAATTCTCATTGAATTTCACATGCTTAGCTACAACGACCCTTTGTTTGCTCGAATCATAGAGGCGGTAATTTTTGCACTCATCCATGTATCAAACAAGGGTCATTTTCTTTGCCTTGGCATCGAATTTTTTTCGGAAGAAATCTGGTACATAGACATAAGCCGTTGCGCCAAAAAGCTTGAGATGAGATACATTTGGCTTGGCTCTATACCATTTCTCATAGGGCGTCGTTGTGCCTCCTTGTGAGGTTAGCGTCCTATTTAAGACGTACACGGCAGTATTGACTGCCTCTGCCCATAGAGAAGTTTCTATACCTGCACCACACAACATGCTCCTGGCCGACTCAACGACTGTTTTGTTGTCTCTCTCTATACGGCCGTTTTGCTGGGGGCAATACGCTGCAGACGTGCAAAGCTGGACGCCGTTACTAGTCAGAAACTCCTTGAACTGGGTGTTGCAGAATTCTAGACCATTGTCGCATCTGATCCTCTTTATGCCTCTCGCCGTTGAAGTGCTGACCATCTTAAAAAATTCCTTGAGTCTTGTACAGGCATCACTTTTATGCTTGAGAAAAAATATAAATCTATTTTTGGACTGCCGATCTTTTATTAGCATAAAAAACCTTGCGCCTCCAAGACTCTCCGACATGGGACCGCACAAATCAACGTGCATGCACTCACTCATTCCAAATTAAGACTCCTCATCGCTGCAACCTCTATATGGCAGCCGGTGCATCTTCCCGTATTGGCAGGGCTCGCAGAAGAAATTCTTCTCCTGTATAGATCCAATCCCCTCGACAGATTCATTTTTTACCATTTTCTTTATGATTTGTACGTTGACGTGTCCAAGGACCTCCTGTAGGGATTGGAGTGAGCACTCACCTACATTTGCCTGTTCCGATGATAACACTCTAATGTGTAGAGAGCACATATTTCCCTCGTACTTTTCTCCTTCAACGACCACCTCACCGGTATCCGGCATCTGTACCTGCATGCGACTTCCCTCAAACACAACAAGTAATCCTTTTGCGGTTGACACGTTTGTTGAGAAAAGGTTCTTTCTGAATGTTGGCACGTAAAGAACATTTTCAAGCCTTCCATCACGCCATTTGCCTCTAATGAGTCGCTGGATACGAATTTTTCCAACACCCAGCGCCTTGTGCTTGGAATTATCACCAATGCTAACTTCTACCTGGTTGATCTGGTGGTACTCGTAAAACCATTCTCTGCGGTAGGTAATTTGGCATGTTGCTCCACTGTCGGTAAGCCAGACATCCTTTGTATCCATGCCCGTCGACTCGTTCGCACACGTAGCGTTAGCCTCCTCTTGGCTGAGAATCACTGTTGCGGTGAGCGCACCACTGAATGTCGACGAATTTGAATTTTGCTTACCAAAACACTGGCGCCCTTGGCGATCTGATGACAGTCGACTTCCTTTGTTTTGTTTTCTTTCCATGTCTCACGTCTTCTTGCGACAATTCCTGGCAAAGTGACCCTTTTTATGGCAATAGAAACACTCCATTTGTTTACCTTCTCGAAGGTTCTGGTCGTTGTTGTCTTTCTTTTCCATAGAAGCGAGAGATGAAAAAGCTCCTATCGCCTCGGCTGTTGATGAAAGTCGCCTTTCCTCCCTGATCAGCCTTTCTTGCAAAATGTCGAGTGTTTGGCGTACCACTTCAACGCTGTCCCAAGCGGTTATAAGGGGACCATATTTCTCGGGCAATCCTCCGAGAATTTTTGCCATCATGGCCGTGTCCGACATTTTTTCACCTACGTCGCTTAACTGACGAGCGAGGTTTTGAACCTTTGTAAAATATGTTACTACGGAATCCATCAGCTCCATTTTTAACTGATGAAAGTTTTGTAGCATTACAAGCTTGTTTGTTGCCGAGCGCTCCTCGAGAATAGAATTTTTTCCACATGGCGGCTGCCGTATCGCATGTTATTAAAACCTCCAATTGAGCATCCGACATCGAGTTTGACAACACGACCATGGCTTTTGCGTTTTTCTTGTCCCATGCCTGCTGATCTACTACCTTGTCATCTCCCGGTCGCGACTCCTCGCTTATAAGCAATTCCTTGACGCCCAAAACAATCATGACTTGCGTCACTTGGAATTTCCATACTTGAAAGTTCGTGCCGTCGAATTTCCGAATGTTTCTGACGTTTATCTTGTCTGCCATTTTCACTGGCCTTGACGCGCACACACACAAGATAATTAGCGAGGAGCAAGTAATCAAAAAAAACTTGGCCATAACAAAAGAATTTTACTCACAACCTCTCTGGGCCCACAACCTGTTAGTATGAGTTATGTATTTGTTGGAAGCAGAGGGTGAGCAATAAACGGAGAGATCAGCATTAAATACGGGTAGCACAAAAGGTTTATTAACTTAGTTACATGAATATATACATAAGGGTGGATGGCCCCTTAGTCAACGTGTTGGTCGAAGGCTCCGTTAGATACTACTGTCTATTTGCTCATGTGAGGAGCCGATGCTCCCGCTCCCGCAGTCCCGCGAGTGACTCATCTCACACCCATACCATACATATACTCACATACACACACACTTACCAGGATGACTGAATACATATATCCATAGAAATGAAATTTCAGAAAATAAGTATTCAATTATTAAGTTATTGAATAATGCGTAAGATATAAAGTGATTCTATTAACTTTAACAATTATTGGCGAAATTTTTTTAAGATGATCTATAGCTATTCTTAGGTCTTCTTTAAACCACAACCAATTGCAAACTGAGCACGGAAGACAGACATAATTATTCGTACATTTTAATCTAGTGGAAGCAGTGCATCTTCTCCATTCTCTCTGTACAAGTTATATTTATTAATGTAATTTTTGAGACTTTACTAAACATATTTAAATTATTATTTAAATTTATCGTATTTTATTGTCACTATTACAAAATTCTAATTTAGGCTCAAATGCTTCAAGAGTTTTATCAATTTTTGGATTTCAGTACAATTACATTGTGTAAAATGTGAGGGTTATTAAGAGATTTCATGCATGGTTTTTTTTTGTTCTCGATGAAAATGTAATCGTAAAAACCATAGTTAAAAGAATAAAATTGTCTTTTACTCAATGTAAGTTACACATAGAAAAAGGCAATAATATTGTCGAAACTCGTATAACTTGTGTGCGGGTGTATATAAAACTTACTTAAGTACGTCAGATATTTCAGCATCTTCATAAAAATTTCATCTATGAGCATTATTTTTAAGTTTCCTAATTATAGAAGGAGCTGACTCAATATTATTTTTTTTTTAGTGAAAAACTTGCTAATTGTGTCATGTGGAATATCATCTGGATTCAACATTGTCATGAGTAGTATAGCTAGGAGCATACGGGGTATTGACTCTGGCCTTGTATCTCCCTACGTATACGGAGCCACTCTGGCTTTGTATCCTCCGATGAAACCACTGGTGGCCTCGTATCCCCCTATGGAGCCACAGGCATACCTACTAGTGCCAGATCGGCCGCCTACTCTCGTGCCGGATATGCTGCGCTCTCATCCTCTCGTGCCTCTATACGCGTAGTGAAGATTCAATGATAGTGTGATCTCTGATTGTTTTACCATTTGCAACAACAAGTTGATGTTGTTGACATTATAAATAGCCATTTACAATTTATTTACAAAATTAATTTTCTGTTGATAGTAATAATTAATTTGTAGTTCTCAATCGTAAGAATTGCATGAGGAATGGTTACTTAAATAATACTAAAAATTTTTTATTTAATATATTTATTTAAATTTTGAACAAACATAAAGAATAAATTTATGGCTCTTGTAAGGGCCGATTGTTTTTAAAAATTATTATATCCTTCTTTTTTAAGACATGAGCAAAGATGTTCAAAATAATAATTGCTTGTGACTTTTGGCTAAGATGCCTTAATGTGCTTCTCTAAAAGAGGTTTCCAGCTATATTCATCGTCTTTGGTATGATAATTTTTGCTGCTTTCCTCCGACGTTTTGGGTTATTCAAGTATGAACCCATTTTGATGTTGACTGCTCAATGGCTACACTTTAATTGAAGCCTCACATAATTTTTTATTTATTTATGAGAAAGCAAATTCCTACAATAGTTTTATTACTGCACGTCTTCTTCAGAGTCAGTGACATCTACCCACTCCATACGAAAGTAGAATTTTTTCATTCGATTTACAGTGTCGACAGCACACATAGATCTATTTGCACCAATATGGTGGACACATGCAGTAGCCAATGTTGGGAGCTCAAATGGTGAGTAATCAGTCATATCAATCAGTCATAGTAATTGTAAATTATAACTTTCAAGCCATTTTTTTCTTCAATTCTCTAATAATAAAAATTTTTTTTGCATCTTTGAGATTTTCACGAAGCACATAACCATTTTTCGTGTAGTCAATATCACCTGATTTACAATCTAATCCAAGATAGACCAGCTCTAGCCACAAATTCTCGCGTTTGTATTTACCATTTTATCTTTGCCAAGGAAATGGCTCCTTGGCACATAATCATTGCCAGGTTTTTTGAAGCCCTGCATATCGACCCCGTACTCCATCATGTTAAAGAGTGCAAATATTTTTCAATTTCATAGACGTGATTAAACAAGTTTTCTTACATAACCCCTCATATCATTGTACTCTACGATACGATCTTGTAGAATAAGACAGTAAGCAGATACATTTTCCCGGAAATTCTCTCGTGCTTCAAACTCCAAGCGTACGTCCACTGGCGCACTTTTAAAAGCTTCATTTTGCTTAAAACAGTCAATCACAATAAGAGGAATGCGTGTAATAAAATCTATTTTATTCAACATAGGTTCAAGTTGTTTTACGTAGAGGCTACTTAAAAATTCTTATACATATCGTATTATATTGAAAACTGATTTTTATTTATATCAAGTTTAAGATTTCCTTAAGGATAGTAGTGTGAGTTTAAGGAAAGTTTTACATTGGTAATATTACAATGATACAAAAGACTTGCATTAGAAGCAGGCTCATTTTTTTCGTTTTTTTTTAAAGCCTAAAATAACAAAACGATGCATTTCCAACTAATTATACGTTTCGACATTCCAAAAATGTCTAGAAAAATTTTCGATAATAGAGAGTACTCATAGAACTCCCAAATACAGAAACTCATAGAAATAGGCTTGTCTTTTGTAATAATATCGAGCAAACGAACATATATATGCTGTATTAATCTGCATTTGTGTACACTGTTCATCCGTATAACTTGTAGAAACACATGTTGAATTTTGTTTTTGTAAGTTATCATAAGATTACTGTGTATACTATGCCAATAAATTTAATTTTCATGCATAGTAAAATATTTGACTGCTCTACATGCCTTATTTACATGACTGCACTTTTATTCTTGCAAGTTACAAGTATCAGAATTCTAATTCATTGCGTAATTTATAATTGTGAAAATTTAACAATATAACAAAAGCCTGTGTTATGAAGTAATGTTTACTGTAAGACTTTTTTATAATACTTACTTTTTGGCGATTTATCATTAACAAATTTATCATATTTAGGTAAAATTAACGTAGTTTTGCTATTTTATGTTGTGAGGAACTATATTTCATGAAGTTTTGGTATTAAATATTTTCAAACACGTTTACTTTAAATAGTGTAATTAATCTTACAAAGGCTATATAGATGTTACAGTTATAAGAATAGTAAATAATTTTTGTTCAAAATAGTGTTATGATACCGTGATTAGTTGTGAATTAAAAATGAAGTTAAAATCACAATTATTTTTAGTGTTTGACAGAACCCTGCTATTTCTTAATGAAATCGATTTAATGCAGACCTATAAAATAGTAGATGTCTTGTAAAATGTACTGAAAAAAATATAATCATTATTAAAAGGTAAAAATACTTGGTAATCATCATCTAGAAATTCTTAGAATTATACTTATAACTCCATACTATTAAAGTAAGAAACAAAATAAACTCTTGAGTAAGAATACTATAAATTTTATAACAAATTATAATTATAAAGTAACTTTTTATAGTTTTTATAATATAATTTCAATAGAAGAACGTTGTTTCTAGCACGTCACCATCAACAAGGGAAGCTATTGCTGGAATGCTGTCGTTTAGTGTACAATGTTACCCCACAAATTCGAAAATACTTACAAAATGTTCTGATGCCGTGCAATCAAATAATTCCTTACTCAAGACCGATGAAGAAGAAGATGATTTCTTAACAGATCACACTGATGAACTGCACCAAGATAATGACTTTAGTAAGTCTTATTATGCATTAAAAAATGATATTAAAACTTTTTTCGAGTCAAATCAAGTTTAACTCTCACATAATTTTTCTTTTTTATTAGTAATAAGATTTCCTTTCACATTAATAGTTATAAAAATTTTCTTTTTTTTTTTTTTAATCGTAATCAATTACTTTGGTCAATAACTAAATTATAAAAACTATAACAATTGTCTTAGTATACTCATTAGTGTAATGTGGTTTGATAAAATACATAAAATTTTTGATGAAAAAATTTGTTTTAAACTGAAGCAATTTTATAAGATTCAGTAAAGGCTGTTATAATAAAAGTATTATAAATCTGAGAGTCTTAACGGCTTAGTGGCTCGCTTGCGGTAGCCTCATACCATCAATATCGTAAAAACTTGAAGAATCATGGGTTTGCATTTTGTCGGAACGTATCAAGACTTTAAATGAAGCTTTTTCAAGAGAAATAATATACAGGGCGCACAACAACTACTTATTTAATGTTTAAGATCATAAGTTGTGTTTAACGCGCTTCCCGCAATCTGACTTATTGTAACTACTTTTACATTCAGTCTTATTGTTCAATGAGCACATCCCACTGTAAAAGTAGGACAAATATTAACTTAAATTTTGGTATTTTTAAAAGTGTAGGTAAACACTCTTAATCTTACCCTTGCAACATTTATGTTGCCACTAATAACGCAAAAATTTTTTTTTCAAAGGTAACTTATAGTTTAAATACTTTATCATTATATGCACTATTGATTATTAATGTTAAAAATATTTTCTCTGATAAAAATTCATGTGGCGTAGTGTAATAACCGTAAGGAACATTTAAAAGTTATGTAGACTCTTATGACGTCTTAATTTAAATTTAATAAAGTTTTCTGCATAAATAATATTTTTCAGTAACTTAGAAATTCAAGTACAGTTAAATTTTTACTGTTGATTATATCTATGCAATAAAACTTTTTCATTTTAATTTTTCTGCAATTTTTCGCTAATTAATGCAATTGATCTTTAAAAAATCCTTCTTACCAATACTTTTGACCTTCTCTAACCAATTACACAGCAAATAAAAAAAGCTTGAGTCACAGAACAATTAATCTTTTAATGTAGGATTTGCCTGTTAGACAACAATATGCAGAAGTCCCTCTCTACACATCTGTGAAGTTGACACGCCACTTTTTAATAACAGCTGTCTGATTGGCACAGGAATTCGCAGTTTTTTTGCATTTAATTTGCAGTTCAAATCCTAATTTTGCTGTTGTTAATTAAAACAATAACAACTAAGACACTGCCAGCTTCACAGGAAGTGAGCAGTCCACTTACCTCTACAACGACAACCAAGCCGACTGCAAAATTCTGCATGGGCTAGGAATTTGCGGGTTTTTTGCATTTCTCCGAATAGCCCGATGCAGATTTTCATATTCCTTTTATTTTAATTGATAATAATTATTGCTGATACCTTAACGTGTAACAAGACAATTACCTGTGCATGTAAGTGCGTCTTACTGTACAATTTTATAGGATGAAGGTTCGACCAAAAGTTTAGTATTATTACCGAGACTCTCTAGTTTCTTATAATTTTTGTCCATTGTTGATGAGTCTTGTTGGTTTTTCAAAAAAAAATGATAACCTTTAAATTCTATGTTTCATCGATACATATGTGATAATAATCTTTAAAAATCCAGAATCTTTCATTGTACTATCATGCAGTTACTTTTCAGGAATATGTTTACGAAATTTCAGATCAAAAGATCAAAAAAAAATATGAGAAGCAGTTAGGTGAAGAAAGAATTTTCGGATCTTATTCAGTACCTCGAGAAGTGTTGCAGTAAGATTTGGTGGGTATTTTTTTTTACAAAAATTTAATTTTACTAAAAATTTTAAAGGAAAATTTGATCGTTTAAACAAGAAAAATAAGACAATAGGCAAATGTAGTAAAATATTAAAAATAGTACTTGTAGTGATTTAAATGTAATGAAAATCGCGTATGCTGCAGTTTTTATATATTTAAACATTTGCGCCCAGTCTGACAACAAAATTTTTATATGACGGCTTATTACAAAATTGTTAAAAATTTTTTTTTTTTTTTACCCGGTTACTGCGTTACCCTTTTGGCCTAGTCACCGGGGCTACCCACTCACCACCTATATGTGGAAGTGTATTACCGCACCCATTTGACCAATCTTCGAACTATTGTTATACCTTATTATAACCATGGCCACAACGGAAGTTTCTCCGATGAATTACCCTGCCAGGTAGGCTGGCACTCTCGTCACACCAATGGTGCATCGGCTCTACTAGTCACTGTGTAGCCTTTTCCCAGAGAAGCCTTAATATTTTAGGACGTCCAATCCTCGCCGGTTAAGCCGGCGCTCTCTGCTGAAGCATCGGATCCGGGCTAATTAGCATCCCTATAGATAAGCCCCATGTTTCAGGAATCACTCCTCACCAGTAAGGCCGGCGCTCCCTGTCCCAGCGCCTGGAATTGGATCCACTAATCTCTGCCTATAGCCTTAACACGGTTTTGCATTCACTTAGGCCCTAAGACCTGTGGGGTAAGGAAAAAATCCTGAAATCGCTCTGAATTCCACGGCAAAACCCGCCCCGAAACAGATAGGGCTTCATAGGAACTTTTACCGATGAAAAAAGTTTTTGGAAAAATTTACATTCACCGGGAATCGAACCCATGACCCCTAGAACGGTGTTGTATCAGTATCAAGCACGCTTACCATTGAGCCAACACCGCTACCTCGCAAAATTGTTAATTGAAATTTTCGATTTCTGTATGCTTAGTACGATATAAATCTATACACTTAATACAGTATGGACACAATATAAATCGAGATCTACTTTGCTGCAATCGGTATATGTATCCAAAAAATGTCAGCAATACTTTATAAATTAAGATTTTTATATAAATAAACAACAAAGTTAAAAAAAAATCCTATTACTAAGAACTGTAATGTCATCACTTTGGAACATAAAGCTTGGCAACAAAGTGCATTCAATTTTAACGGTAAAATCAACGGTACAGTTGTGACAAACGAATCTTGACTATAGTTCTTTCAATAGCTCCAGGGTAATTTTTTTATAAAAATCAATCTCAGTTAGCAATACTTTTTACCGTAAAGCTATAGTAATCAGTGAATAAGGTAATAATCTTCACTATTGACAAACGATGGACTGTTGATGGCATTGTTTGTGTTTATCAGGGGAAAACTTACTGTTGCTTTTACGCTCACAATTAATGTAAATTTTTTTGTCTGCGTCGAAGCCAAGTTGCGATACATTGTACTTTTTTTGGCCGTAACAGCCTCCTTAATTACTATGTCGACTCGTCAATTTTTTAAGTAATTAATGAGAATGAGAAAAATATCCCCCCCAGGTGCGGATCAAGCACACAACCTCCTGTTTACTAGACAGTTGCTTTACCGCTTGAGCTTCCAAGGAGCTGTACATTCACTCGCACCGTAAGTATAGATGAGTTCATCATTTTTCATTTTTAGAGCTGTCTTTTCCCTAAGCTTGATGTAGTAATTATGTGACTCTAATGCTTGTCTGTAAATAAGAAATTAAAACGACTAATAGCATACAAGCGAATGTTGATACGTGTTAATTATTGTATCAAGAAGTGTAAATGCATAGATGGCAGCACTTTTAATACAAGCACTCTACATCCTTCATACATGCCCTTCTCTTGATATTCTATTTCAACTGACGAGTTTGTCGATGCTGTCGCCTGATATTTTCTTGTATGTCTTGTGTAATTAATTACTCGCCAACAAAACCATCCATGAATTTGCGTTTTAATCTACTCTTATAAAATTTTTTCTCAACTACGTGCTGGTGCTATTAACATTTTTGTATCGTTATCATAAATCACAGTTACGCAGTATTTTCCAAAATATTTGCTTTAAAATCGTTTCCGAAAAAGTATATTGATACTACTTCGATTTTATGATAATGTGGTATTCTATACAATATTACGTTAGTGGCTGTCAATTGATATTCAACGAAAGACATGGCGCTGTTACATTGCGAAGAATGTGGAAGAATTGTTCTCAAGATACAGTAATATGAATAGCATAACCGTATAGCTGAGAAAAAATTCGAAATGTGAATGGATGAAAACGTTATTTTGCAGGTGGTTTTGGAACGAGTATTTAATTACTTGAGTAAATATCGGGCGACAACAACGGCTATCGGCCTGGAGTGGATGCTAAAGGTGTTAGTTTAAACATGAATGTTGGTTTTTTTTTTTTTCTTATGACAGTTAAAGAATTCATACAATTGATCTGTAAAAATTTTCCCTAATTTACAAAGTCAGCATTAAAGAAAAAATGAGGCCAGTTCTAAAGACAAAACAATAATTATAAGGGAGGCCGCTACAGTTCAAAAAATAGATACATAATACGTGGTCTCTTTTCGGCCCTACAAGTAATATTTTTTGTAAAGTAAATAAAAGAAAACCTGCCACAGTTAACACTCTATTCAACATTTACGAAATTAGAACCTTAGTAAAAAATTAAAAAAATTTTTTTTTGTTAATTTATTGAAAAATCATAATTTTAAAGGCATTCATAACATTTCTAGTGCTTACTAATTTCAGTAAAACAGATCTCGATTCATATCGCATTACCAATTGTATATACAATCGATATTTAAACTTCACAATTTTTCAATGAACCGCCAGATTGAAATTTTGCGGTCTGACTTGGTGAACATTGACAAGCATATAAAAAACTGTAAAATATTCAATTAACAATGTAAGTATACTTTTTCTCAATTTTTCGTTATTGTTGCCTTTTTTTATAGTTGCCTGTGAAACTATTCAACTACTGATTCCTAGTGCAGAATATTTACCTTTTTACTTAAAACTTTTTTCTCTCAAAGCAATACTTTTCAAATTATTCCATAATAACTAAAAAAAAATTTTTTTTTCAAATCCACATTTCCGACTTCCTTGAGAGTTATTTACATTTTTTTGACAATATTTAAACTCATTACATTACAATGGAAGGAACCACGATTTTTTGCGGTTTTTAAGGCTCTGACGTATCTATATGGAAAGATTTTCTTCACCGCCCGTTCCTCCGCGGAAGTAGAATGAACCGTTCGTCCTTCTGCAGGAGTGGAACGAACCTCCTCAAGGAGTCTTTTCATACTGGCACGGAAATGAGCGAACGTATACACTCAGTACTAACCTTACATCAAACTGCTTCTAATTCACGTGCAAAATTTCAGTGAGTTTCATGCGGTTAGTTCACAGGTAAAACTTATTTACGTCTCTTCATGACTATACACATTTTTGTGCGTGCTCTTAACAACGTGGAGATAATTTTCGTTCTCAGATTTTTCTAATTATTTCTTTATAAAGTAAAAAACATGAGTGAAATTTCTAGAGGAAGAGGTAAACCAAGTACTATACATAAAGAGGATGTGATTGGAAAAATACTTGGCCTAAAAGACACTATACTTGTAGAAAATAAATTCGTAGCTGCATCTCATGCAGTGTGATGTGATTTAGCAACTGAGTTAGGTTTATCTGAAAGAACTGTATATTCTTACGCAGCAAGTGATCGATTTGGTCTGAGAACGAATCTTTTAGGTACTAGTTCCGAAAATCGTTTAAAAAAAAAAAAACTTGATAGTAGTACAGACTTGAGTTATGAATCAACAGAACATGAAAAAAGTTAGACTGTGCCTAATTCTTTTACTTTTGACAAAAAAAAATTTGACTTTGAAAGCAAGGTTCACAAGATAGGATACTACAGCATCATTCATGGAAAAAAATAAGAAGATACAGAACTGTTTTAAAAGAAGGAAGCACTGATGACGTAAATGTACAAATTTATAAGGCCAGTAAACCGAAACACGGCTTCAAGTTCGAAAACCATTCAGTCACAAGTAAAGGTCAAAGTGGAAGTTTTAAAGGTGAGTACCAAATGTATCCACGTAATTTTTAATGTTTTTATCTTAACCCTGCCGAAAGACGACGTTTCGTCCCCCATTCTTCCCGTAGTATACTATTTTCTAACAATTTCTGAGGCCAGATCCTTAATACGAGTCACTAGGTGACACAGGCCTAAAGGAGCCTTCTGATTGGTCCAAACGACCTGTGTCAACTTCTGGCACGCATTGAAGATCTGATCCCCAAAGACTCTTTTCCCCTGCACCCTCTCCTTTGAGCTTGCAAACTTGTCAGCTCCATACGCTTGGCATCGTGTACGCAAACGTACATAAGGTTTCGCTTTGATAACCAATTTTATAGTTATTCAACCAATGCAGTAAAAAAATCATCTCTAGGGATGCGTGGATAGCATATTAATGGCAAATAGTAGGGGTGGACTCAACTTCCTTCGCTCCATCTTGTCCACTAGTACCGTATTTTGCGTATCGTTTATCATACACGATTCCAGGCATATTCGCTGGGTGCATAACACGCAGCGTCTCCAGTATCAGCATCAAAAAAGTGAAACTCGGGTGTCAAAATGTGCAGACAACAGACGATAGCTAAACAGTTTCGAGGTTACTTGACAAGTTTATGTATACTTATTTACTTATTGTTAATGGCGTCGTCTGCACATTTTGGCACCCGATTTTCACCAAATGCTCACCATGGGCGCTTAGATCGTTCCGCCTATCTCCTCCAAGCACCTGCACTCAGCGTACAGGCTTACGCTGTCTTAAAACCTCTCTTCGTGCGCTATAAAAAAAAAAAAAAAAAAAAAAATTTTTGGCTAAGCGAATTTTGGCGACAATATATTGAATATATTGAACGTGTATACTGCAGGTCAGATCCTATCCTAAAAAAGAGAATATTTTTAAATACAGTATTTCATTCATTATATAATTGGCTGGAGATGTCACATGATTACGATTCAAAGAAAACCTGCGGATGAAAAATGAGAACAATGTTTTTGAAATGTAACTACAATCTTTATTTAAATTTTTTACGAAATCGTGATATTAAAGTTTATGTTGAAAATTTTTTTTTAATTTTCCCGTGATTAAAACAAAAAACTAGACGAAAAATATAATTCACCTCAACAATTCGAACGTAAAGGT
>NW_019379488.1:1255518-1267063 GCF_000648655.2 Copidosoma floridanum | reverse complement strand
GACGGAAAAAAAAGATAGAGAGAAGAAGATTATGCAGGATGTATGAGTTAATTCACAAAAATATCCTGAATGTGTCCCCCTAAATATTTTTTGTGGTACAACTTTGATACTGGACTCATTTTGTTCGCATTATATACACTATGGGGGAAAAAAATATTAACACAGGTTTTAGTCGAGGTGACACAATTTTTTTGATTGTTTATGTAATTATTATATCTATTTATAATGTATGTAGGAAAATGTCACACCAGCCAAAACCCGTGTTCACAATTTTACCCATGTAGTACATGATATTGCTAATAAAATGAGCCCGGTCTTCAGGGTATGCCTCAAAAAATTTTTATTGTAAATGGGGGACAAGTGTGGGAAATTTTTTGTGGATTTACTCATATATTCTTCGTGTGTATTTTTTTACACAAGACCTTTATGCACGCAGGTTTATGGTGGGAAAAGTATTTCAAAAATGGGAGAAAACCATAGCCTGCAGGCACGCTGGATTTGTCTGCTTATATAGGCTACCTCATTTGTTTAGTGTCGTTTATTAGGTTATTAGGTGCACTTATCTGCTGCATAATTCAATGAATGAGAAAGTATAAAAAAAATAGCCTTCAGAAGGCAGGCTGGTGATCAGATTGCCTTTCATGGTGGTTAAATATAACCAATTTATTATAATACAAAAAACCAAGTACTATACATAAAGAGGGTGTGATTGGAAAAATACTTCGCCTAAAAGACACTATACTTGTAGAAAATAAATTCGTAGCTGCATCTCATGCAGTGTGATGTGATTTAGCAACTGAGTTAGGTTTATCTGAAAGAACTGTATATTCTTACGCAGCAAGTGATCGATTTGGTCTGAGAACGAATCTTTTAGGTACTAGTTCCGAAAATCGTTTAAAAAAAAAAAAACTTGATAGTAGTACAGACTTGAGTTATGAATCAACAGAACATGAAAAAAGTTAGACTGTGCCTAATTCTTTTACTTTTGACAAAAAAAAATTTGACTTTGAAAGCAAGGTTCACAAGATAGGATACTACAGCATCATTCATGGAAAAAAATAAGAAGATACAGAACTGTTTTAAAAGAAGGAAGCACTGATGACGTAAATGTACAAATTTATAAGGCCAGTAAACCGAAACACGGCTTCAAGTTCGAAAACCATTCAGTCACAAGTAAAGGTCAAAGTGGAAGTTTTAAAGGTGAGTACCAAATGTATCCACGTAATTTTTAATGTTTTTATCTTAACCCTGCCGAAAGACGACGTTTCGTCCCCCATTCTTCCCGTAGTATACTATTTTCTAACAATTTCTGAGGCCAGATCCTTAATACGAGTCACTAGGTGACACAGGCCTAAAGGAGCCTTCTGATTGGTCCAAACGACCTGTGTCAACTTCTGGCACGCATTGAAGATCTGATCCCCAAAGACTCTTTTCCCCTGCACCCTCTCCTTTGAGCTTGCAAACTTGTCAGCTCCATACGCTTGGCATCGTGTACGCAAACGTACATAAGGTTTCGCTTTGATAACCAATTTTATAGTTATTCAACCAATGCAGTAAAAAAATCATCTCTAGGGATGCGTGGATAGCATATTAATGGCAAATAGTAGGGGTGGACTCAACTTCCTTCGCTCCATCTTGTCCACTAGTACCGTATTTTGCGTATCGTTTATCATACACGATTCCAGGCATATTCGCTGGGTGCATAACACGCAGCGTCTCCAGTATCAGCATCAAAAAAGTGAAACTCGGGTGTCAAAATGTGCAGACAACAGACGATAGCTAAACAGTTTCGAGGTTACTTGACAAGTTTATGTATACTTATTTACTTATTGTTAATGGCGTCGTCTGCACATTTTGGCACCCGATTTTCACCAAATGCTCACCATGGGCGCTTAGATCGTTCCGCCTATCTCCTCCAAGCACCTGCACTCAGCGTACAGGCTTACGCTGTCTTAAAACCTCTCTTCGTGCGCTATAAAAAAAAAAAAAAAAAAAAAAATTTTTGGCTAAGCGAATTTTGGCGACAATATATTGAATATATTGAACGTGTATACTGCAGGTCAGATCCTATCCTAAAAAAGAGAATATTTTTAAATACAGTATTTCATTCATTATATAATTGGCTGGAGATGTCACATGATTACGATTCAAAGAAAACCTGCGGATGAAAAATGAGAACAATGTTTTTGAAATGTAACTACAATCTTTATTTAAATTTTTTACGAAATCGTGATATTAAAGTTTATGTTGAAAATTTTTTTTTAATTTTCCCGTGATTAAAACAAAAAACTAGACGAAAAATATAATTCACCTCAACAATTCGAACGTAAAGGTTACGTATGATGCATGTTTTCTTTTAGCTACATATATAACTGGCTAAAGTTATGAACACTGTATATTCAGTTATTCATCTTTTGAAGTGCGTTCTAAGTGAGTAAGTTTTTTATTATGACGTTCATGTTTCAATACAAATTGTTATTAAGAAGTAAAATAAAATTTCTTATGATATAATCAAGAGATCTTTTCTTGTATTTTACGTTCTCGTCAAAATAAATTTAAAAGAGTTAATGGTAAAATAGTTTATGCAAATTAAGAAAGAAAAGTGCGCGAATCGCATCTGGCTTGTTAAATGCATTTCAATTCGTTTTTCACTGTGTCATATACCATATTTCTGTTAACACTCAACAACTTACGATAAACGCAACTCGCAGCATACTTCTTAATTGTAATATACGACGGAAAAAAAAGAAAGAGAGAAGAAGATTATGCAGGATGTATGAGTTAATTCACAAAAATATCCTGAATGTGTCCCCCTAAATATTTTTTGTGGTACAACTTTGATACTGGACTCATTTTGTTCGCATTATATACACTATGGGGGAAAAAAATATTAACACAGGTTTTAGTCGAGGTGACACAATTTTTTTGATTGTTTATGTAATTATTATATCTATTTATAATGTATGTAGGAAAATGTCACACCAGCCAAAACCCGTGTTCACAATTTTACCCATGTAGTACATGATATTGCTAATAAAATGAGCCCGGTCTTCAGGGTATGCCTCAAAAAATTTTTATTGTAAATGGGGGACAAGTGTGGGAAATTTTTTGTGGATTTACTCATATATTCTTCGTGTGTATTTTTTTACACAAGACCTTTATGCACGCAGGTTTATGGTGGGAAAAGTATTTCAAAAATGGGAGAAAACCATAGCCTGCAGGCACGCTGGATTTGTCTGCTTATATAGGCTACCTCATTTGTTTAGTGTCGTTTATTAGGTTATTAGGTGCACTTATCTGCTGCATAATTCAATGAATGAGAAAGTATAAAAAAAATAGCCTTCAGAAGGCAGGCTGGTGATCAGATTGCCTTTCATGGTGGTTAAATATAACCAATTTATTATAATACAAATGATGGTCACGGTAGCATTACGGTATGGTGTTCTAGATTGATCTATCAACGTAGATAAGTAACTTTGGCCGTGGTTAGGACTTAGATGGTGACTATTAAATTCACCCCATTTGCCTTTGCTGTTGGTTTTTTTCCGAATAAATGTTTCCCCTTCGAGTCAGGGTATGAGGTAGTGTTCCGTAACATTTATGAGCTTTACTCCGTGAAACAACTTTTTTCAATGTATTATATCTTCCTGATCATTAATTTTTTTGTTGAAAAAAATTTCTTATCGAATTATTGGGCTCATTCCAAGAAAAACAGATTTCGTGCAAGTTTTTCGTAGATCGCATTTTTTCATTCATAAACTTTAAAAACAAACGTTTTCTCATGATTTTTAACCACGCATTACTCAGCTGTTAGTGTATTAGTTTTAACTTGACAGGGCTCAAATTTAACCATGCAGTATGTACTTGCTCATAAAAAAAGATTACAGTTAAAATTACACGTAGCTGAAGGAAGCCGACGAATAAGAATGAGCAATCAGCGCTAAAGCGGGATTGAATTGACGAATGGGTGAACTTTTTTAATACCATACTCAGAATACAATTAGTAACTCATAACTATTGTATACACTGACGAGAGTCAATAATAAATTGAACAAAAAATGTGTACTCTTGTTTTTAAAAAATACATTTTTTTATTATTTAAATTATCTGTTAAAACTACATAGTTTCTAACTTATTCGTCGATTCGATTCCGCTCCATGTGAACAGGGCATTCAACAAATGACCGAATGAACGAATAGCGCTGAGGGTAGTCAATGAATAACCGAATACCACTGATTCATCATTCTCATTCGTTATTCTTTATTGGTGATGGTCGTTTATATACCTTGTATCCATGAACGCCTGTATCCATTATATAAAATGTGTATTGTACCTACGATACACACATGTAATAAAAGTGACCATGTGTTAATCAACAACAACGTGGTTGTTAAGCAGTAAACGGCTATAATTATTTTTTTATCAATTGAACTATATAAACTTTAAGGTAAAATTGTGGCTTTCGTGAGTGAAAATAGTGCAGTAAAAGCTGAGTGATACGTGGTTAAAAATCATAATAAACCCTTTTTTTAAAACTTGTTATTTTTTTTTTTTTAACAGTATGTTCTACGAAAAAACTTAACAATGTCTTTTTTTATTTTAATGGACTACATAAAAATGTAAACAAGTCTTTATAAAAAGATTTAACAATTTTTAGACATGTAGACAAAAAACTCGTATTAAGAGGAAAAAAATACAATTCAAAAGTTTTTGCAAGGTGTGGAGCTCATGAAGGCTACGGGACACTATTTGGTACCATTACAATCTGCCCTGACAACTTGAGGGGACGATGTGCAGGAGTTCTAACCCTGGTGCCTATGACTACACCTATGGATTTAGACACCAGATCGGAACTCAGGCAATAGCCACTTGAGGATGAACTTCCTGGTATTTTTCCCACTGGAGTTTTCCCGGGCTTTCATTGTCTTACGTAACTTGTACTGGCCGAAGTCGAAGTGGTTGTTAGGTACCCCTACTCTTACTTTTTTTCTTCGTTTTGCAGTGCCACGTGTCCAATGTAGAGTATGTTATATTCCGTACGAGTAACTCTAGTATATATATATATATATATATATATTTCATCACATGAAAACGCTTCGTTAAATAGAGAGAGAGAGAGAGAGAGAGTGTGTGTATATTTTTAATGAACAGCTTTTGTTTCGTTCAACAAGATCGATAAAGAAATTTAGTTTTTTTAATTTATACATTAAATACTTAGATTAAAGTGTTTAGTCGATTAAATGTATTATTTTTTTAATTCCAATACAAATAAAAAAAAAAGTTTTTTTTTTGCATATCAAAAATACTTTGTTTATGGTCTTATGACGAAGGTTAGAGAAAAAAATAAACCTTTTTCATAAAAGTAACAATCATATACTTCATTTTTTCTGTATCAGAATCCTGGAAACCGTTGAAACTTTATCTAGAAAATCCCGGAAAAGTCAGAAAATTCTATTTTTCAGATACAATATGCACTCTAATTATTATGACACCATACTTTATGAGTAGTATTCTTAACTTTCCCTCTGCATAATTTTCATCCATTTTTTGACATTCTATTCCTGATTTATGACTTATTCTATTTAAATTCCTCATTTGTCATAAGTGTTTTTACCATGCCTGCAACGCTGTCATAGCTTTGCGTTTTGTCTAGTGCCAGAAAGATTGTGTTGACATTTATGGTAGTTGTTCCATAGTAGGTAATGTTTGGCTCCTCGTGTATGTATGATGGGACTGTTATATGTACGTCTGGATTGTACGTGGCACAGGCTTTCTCAAGTCATAAAATGCTTGTACCTGTTTTTAAAATTATTTTATGTATTAAGTCTTGACATTCCATGAATAATGGCTCCTGTAATGTAGTTGTAATACAAAAGTGAGAAAGCCAGTAGAACGAAAAATTTTTAACTATGCCAGATACTCGAGATCGCAGTTAACAACTGGAGACCATTTTGTAGAGCTAGATAGTTGTATGTTGATACCCTTATACCTTGTGCGAAAAACTTAGGAAGAATGAGAGAGAATGATGTAAGAAACTTGAGGAAGGGTGAGATAAGGGTACTCGTGATTGGACGACAAAGTAAAAAAAAGATAGATAGACTTATAGTGTATATGGCAGATAATTAGAGAGCAATTAAAGAAGGAGATAAATAAGTCTAGCTGATAAGAGGAGAAAGAGAGAGAAAACACGATAATTAGAGAGAGTTAGAAACCGTGCCAACTGAGAAAAGAAAAGAAAAGATCAAGAGGAAGGAAAACAATTTTTTTACCGGGTTACCGTGACAGCTCTTAGGCCAAGTTGCTGGGGCCACCCACTCACCACCAATGTGTGGGGCTATATTGCCGCACCCATTTTCTATCTCTTTTACTGATGTTATCCCTAATCCATGGGCACAGTGCGAGTATCTCTGATGAAACACCTTGCCAGTTGAGCTGACACTCTCTGCATCAATGTTGCATCAAGTCCACTCGCCACTGTGTAGCCTTTTCTCGGAGAGGACTCCATATTTCAAGACGTCCACTTCTCGCTGGTTAAGCCGGCGTTCACTGCCGAAGCATCAGATCCAGGCTAATTAGCATCCCAGAAGAATTCCCATGTTTCAGGGACCACTCTTCGCCGGTAAGGCCGACGATCTCTGCCTAGCGCATCGGATCTGCCAATCCCTACCTCCTAACACTGTTTCGCATTCACCCAGGCTCGAAGACCTGTGGGGCAAGAAAAGAACCCTGGAATTACTCTGAAGGAAAATTGCACGGAAAAACCTGCCCAGATACAGCTGGGGTTTTATAGGAACTTTTCCCGATTAACCAGTTTTTCAAAAAATCTGCATTCACCAGGAATCGAACCCACGACCCCTAGAACAGCGTTGTATCAGTAACAAGCATGCTTACCACTGAGCTAACGCCACTCCTATGAAGAAAGAAATTAAACAGTGCATGAATGTGTGCATTTATGTTGCATGCTGTTAGGTTGATCCTCCACCACTTACTAGGTGGCTCTCGAATTTCAGTCGATAACGATTTAACATGACCCCCCCCCCCCCGTGTTGCGAGTGAAGGCGAGAAAACTATAAGAATCGTAAATACAATGTACTCGAAAGTTTCCTAATTACGCATCTCGTATGTAGGGTGTAGTGGTAGGAATGTGTGTTTAAATTCGTAAGATGTTACATTAATTATTCTTTCTTGAATATGAAAAAAAAGACAACGCGATTTGAAATGTAATATTTTTTTGGCGATACAATTGGAAGTAAACTTCGTTCAATAGCTAAGACTGTCAACTGGAATATAGCACTATCAATGAACAAGCCAAAGTAAGTAGTAAATACTCTTACTAAACACTTGTATTATTGTATAGTTAATATAAAGTGTAAACTAAACACAAATGGGAAAAAGCACAGTATTATACGAAGGAAAACGTGGATAACTAGAGCAATAATTACATCTTGCAAACAAAAGGAAATATTTTACAATAAAAAAAGAAATAACGAAAACAAGATACATTTAAAAATACAATACAAAAATTACATAAAGTCTTACTTACAACAAAAAAGATTTAAAAATGAAACACCAAAAAAAATACTTTTAATAAAAATCGTAACAATGCAAAGCAACTATAGAAAATTATAAGCGCAAAAGTCAGCAAAAATTATCTGACAACAGTGCAATTAGCAGTATGTACGACGAAGAAATGTATTATACTACGAAGCAGAAAAAGCAAATTATTTTAATACATACTTTTGTAATATAGGTCAAGATTCCAGCAATTATATTACAAAATCATTAAATTTAATAAGATGTCTACCTCCAGTGAACCAAGGAATAATTTTTATACCATCTACTAGTGCACATCAAGTACAAACTGTTATATGCGAATTAAAAAAAATAGGATGAATAAAATAAATGTTAAGGTGCTAAAATTACTGTCTTATTACAAATGTAAGCTTTTGACTCATATCTTTAACTTATGTATCATACAACTTACATGGCCTTATGCCACAAAAAAGCTGAAGTAATAACTATTTACAAATCTAGTAGCACACGAGAAGTTGAAAATGACAGACCAATTTCACTAATATCAAACTTTGCAAAGATATGTGATATATTATTACATTACAGCCTTTTAACTTTTTAAACTTGAAACAAAATATTAGCTGAAAACTAATTTGGATTTATAGAAACTGAAGGAACCATAGATTCACTTGAAAACATTTAGTTAATTTATGAAATTATTTATAGTAAATTATTTTTTTAAGGTGCATAGATTTCACGTTGTTACTGATTCTCTCTGAGGTTTATCATTAACGCCTCCAGCGATTACCCAACCCAGTTTAGTTTTTTGCATAAGTAAGTAATTTCCCTTGTAAGAGATATTTATTAATTGACCGATAAAAGTGATCAATTGGCTTCTGAGTCGATCAACATATAATCTGGACGCGCAACGAGAAAGCGTGGGTCTGCGAGTTTGAGATTCGATCGTACAGTGATTAATGCGCGTGGAAATGGCTCATCCCATACAAAATCGATAATCTGAGGGATTGTGAGAAGTGTTAACGTTTTCGAAACATCATTCGTACGGAATTAAAAGCTAATTTTGACGCTGTATTTAATTGTCGTATTTAATGTATTTATTGCCCTCAACGGTAATTCTAATTTTTATTCAACGACTTCATTATTACCTGATATTACAAGTCCTACGTAATCGGCTGTAGCACGCTTGCTTCTAGTCAAGTGCTCGATTACACGTCTTTTGATTTATAATAGAGAGAAGTATGTTGTTGATCGCTACATGCTTTACACTGTTGTTTGGCGACCAATAGTTTTAACATCCGTCGCTTTTCGTAGAAAGTTGACGAACCTATGGGTTGCGTGCCGTTCATAGAATCGGTTAGAAGCCTGCCTTGCATGGAAGTAAGCAAGTTCATAATATTAATTCTGGATTCCCTTGATCATGATGACATTCTCAACGATCTAATTGGGCATGGCGAGCTCCTCGAATTTTTCACAGTGCAGTTTTTCGTATGTGACAAAACTGGCTTTCAAATGCTCAAGTTTTAACATTGTGTTTCCCTTGTTAATCAAGTATTGTTTAAGGGCTTCAAAGAGTGACGTAAATTTTTTCCTCTATACGGCTCATTTGACAAGGATGACTCCGATTGGCGACATTTTTATTTAACTTACGCAACCCATAGAAACTTGAAACTGAAGTCTTAAAATAACAAGAGAAAAACGATAAAAAGTTTTAGAAAAAATAAAAGAAAACTTAGTTCGCATGATTACCTCCCCTCCCCCCCCAAAAAAAAATCAGCTTTTCTAGTAAAAGAAACATACTTCTGGTGTAGCAACGTAAAAGAAAAGAAATTTAATTATTTTCACTTGAGTATAAATTTACCAGATTCAAAATGGAATTCAATTAAATAATCAACAAAATAAAAAGAAACTTAATTTGATATCACTATTACATCAACTTTGAATAATGCTAACTGAAAAATGGTTTGAAATCAATAGTTTAAAATGCTAAAAACTTTCGTGTTACCAAATACATAAAAGCTACGCAATCGCAACCCTTAGTGTGGTTGTCCAAGAGCATTTATTGCATCCTGTTACTGCCAGAGTCTCGATTTTTTTCTGCAATGACTATGTAGACCTGATTTGACAGACCCCCCGTTAGAAAAAGTACTAAACTATAATATAATTTTTTTACAAATAAATGGTCACAAAAACATACATGCAATAAATCATTAATAGCAGAATGTGTTTGCTATTATAGTTTCAAACTCAAGACTTTCGGAAAATTTTGATGTATGTCTATACTCTTAAAAATAACCTAATAACTGTACTAAGAACATTTTTTTAAGAAAACTCTTTTGTTCTATTAATCGGATAAAAAGTCCATTATTTTTTTCTCTCGAATGTTTTAAATATGGCACTGGTTATATTAAAAATAACTTGAAAAAAATGGTATACTTACTGTGTTTTAATTTTATGGATACCGACTGTCTTTTACATTAGATAACGAGAATTTTAGTTTATTATATGGAAGAAGATAGACTAAACAATGATTTACAAATTCCCATATCCTAGTAAAATACATCCCTTTTAACTATTTAAGACATGTTCGGGAAAATTTTAAAACCGAATCTCATTAAGGGTTATTAGATGCAACTACTTATTAACCATCTGATATTTAAAAAAAATTTTTAAACAAAAGAAAAAAACTCTAAATCTCTTTATACTGCTATCTCAATCTATTGGAAGTCAAAAATACATGCAAAAGCACTATAAGCATAAATTAGCTATCATGAAAAAATGTAGTAGACCAAAATTATTTATAATAGTAAGATGTTATTATAAATTGAAAGAAATTAATGTAAGTTTTATTTGAATTTCGAAAAAGTTGACATCATACGATATTCCAAATATTGCAGTCATATTATTTCATTTTTAATTACTTTTGATTTTAGACGATATTGAAAAATAAATCAAAAGTATATTTTTAATGAAGTCTTGGCATACGTACATACAATTGAATTTTGGGAACGTAGTGTAACTCATGCACATTTTTCAATAACTTTAAATCCTGTTAAAAAAATAATACGCCCAAACAAATTGGTACTTTTATTTCTGCTGAAATTTTTCCAGGTAATGCAGAACTCACAAAAAAAGTTATCATCACATGCTTCACGATTTTCATACGAAACATAATCCTCGCACGTTTTGTTTTAATCAGAAATATACCAAAAATTCACTAAAACCTTCGATATGAGCAAATAACCTATGTGATAACTCTTCTTACAAAACTTAGACAAAAAGTAAAATCTTAGTAGATAATTGAATGATTGTACCTTATAATAAATTTTTCTTGGCAAAATGTAAATATAGCATAAACGTTAAAGTTTGTGCATCAATTCAAATCATAAAATATATTTATGACGTGCCAGAGCATACATAAAAATTAAAAATTTGAAAGACAAAGAAACAAAAAAATTGAATTGAATAAGTAGTTGTATTGATGATAGATATGTTGGTCTATTAAAAGCAGCTCGTGGACTACAAGAATTTTCAATCTGTACTAGTAGTCGTACAGTTGTAGTTTTAGCTGTTTATCTTGGGTACAAACAAAAACTTATGTTCGATAAAAATAATTTTACAAATAGTATAAAACCATTAAATGAAACTATTAGCTTAGACGTAATTGAACAAACACAATTATTTTGCAAAACTAATAAAAAAATTATAAGCGCAAAAGTCAGCAAAAATTATCTGACAACAGTGCAATTAGCAGTATGTACGACGAAGAAATGTATTATACTACGAAGCAGAAAAAGCAAATTATTTTAATACATACTTTTGTAATATAGGTCAAGATTCCAGCAATTATATTACAAAATCATTAAATTTAATAAGATGTCTACCTCCAGTGAACCAAGGAATAATTTTTATACCATCTACTAGTGCACATCAAGTACAAACTGTTATATGCGAATTAAAAAAAATAGGATGAATAAAATAAATGTTAAGGTGACATGACGAAAAGTAATAGAGG
>NW_019379488.1:1228230-1251944 GCF_000648655.2 Copidosoma floridanum | reverse complement strand
AATAAAAAGAAAAAATATAATGAAAATCATTCCTACAGGTGGATTTAACAAAACAGCTCCAAAAAATCATGAACGAATTCTTTAAACTTATTTTAAATATAATAAACAGTGCAACATCCTTAGAAAGCATTCAAACATATGTAGAAATTAAAAATCAGACGTTGAAACGTACTGTAATCGCAATGGATTTAATCGATCATGATTCTCAAATCGATAATACTTCTGAAGATGCAATTACTTTTAAGTTTCCTAGTTTATTGAGACAATTTTTTGCATGGTTTTTAATTTCATTAATATTCTAATAAAATAAAAAGTAAATGATAGATAATAGTATTAAGATTTTGTTGATAACTAAGACAGTTGCACTTTTTTATGTATTTACTTAATTTTACAATGAGAAGATGACCTACTTATACCAAAACGGATTGAAGATACATAAAATCTTGAAGATAGAGAAATATCTTTTAGTAAAATAAATGTTTGACTCATGTAATGAAAATTTACGAAAAGATAATTCGATTACTTAGGATGGAGCTTTAATGATTCTCAAAAATGCCCTAAAAACAGTTGAAAAAAATTAAAGAGATATATGTAATACGGAAATACTTTTTTGAAATAAATTAATTATTCGAGAACAAAGTTTTTATCAAACTCTTCCATTTTCATTTGAAAAAAAAAAAAAAATGAATATCAAGCAGAGTACGCTTTGAAATCTTTGTTGATTCATATAGTTGTTCGGTTAATAGTGTTATACTTACATCACATAATAAGTATACCAGTTTCTTACATAAAAAAATTCTTTAAAGGTTAACTAAAAAAACTGAAACCTGGCACAGCAAAGACAACGCAACGTATAAAGGGGTTGATAAGTCAGACAACAATATTTATATCCTTTTTTTCATAAATTAGGTCAATAGTATCCGTGGAGGCTTACTATTTCACCAACTTAATTAAAAAATAAGTACAATAGTAATGCTGATTAGAAATTTGAGTATATCACACGGTCTACGTAATGGTACTTGATAAGCAATTACGAAATCATTGAAACACAACATGAAAGGAGAGATAATGACTGGACAAAAAATTGTACGAAAAGATTGTATCTTAAGAATAACTTTAATTACTTGAAACACTTTTTCACTACCTTTTATTTTAAATCTTAAGGGGGTAGTGTCACAAAATCCAAAAATTTAGGAACGCCTTGAAAAAATTTGTATAAGCTAACAACTATATGTAGAATAACATATTACAATTTTAGACACCCCAGCTTCACCATCTTCGAGAAATAAATTATCTATTGACCACGTATTATTATCGGAAGAAGAGTATTTAACAGATTACGGTTTAAAAAAATTTCAGACTTCACTGAAATTGAAGTATAATGTAAAATATTACGTTTTAAACATTATATTAAAAGAACAGCACCCGTAGCTTCACCGTTGTTTGTTATAACAAATTAAAAGTGTGTTTTTAAAGATCCATGAAGGTGTTGCAATGGAGATTTTACCACCAACTCAATGTTGACGTACAATATAACCTCCGAACGTATCTATACTTATACGTATGGATATACAGAGGGTTTTCGCCTCACGCGGCGTTACCACATTTATTTTCACTTGTCTGTTTCGGGACACATAATGTATTTTACAACCCGCATTGACTATACATTGTGACAGTACCCACTTAAGCAATTTTTAATAGTTGCAGTATTGCTATGACTATCAATAAATCCCGAGGTCAAAGTTGATAATATCGGTTTTACACTTAAGAAAACCAGTATTTTCTTACTGCCAATTATGCGTTGCTTTATCAAGTTACAAAAATAAAAATTATAATATTTATTCAATTAAAAACAACGTCCAATGGTGGTACTGTCATATTTTGAATAATAGTAAGATGTTATTATAAATTGAAAGAAATTAATGTAAGTTTTATTTGAATTTCGAAAAAGTTGACATCATACGATATTCCAAATATTGCAGTCATATTATTTCATTTTTAATTACTTTTGATTTTAGACGATATTGAAAAATAAATCAAAAGTATATTTTTAATGAAGTCTTGGCATACGTACATACAATTGAATTTTGGGAACGTAGTGTAACTCATGCACATTTTTCAATAACTTTAAATCCTGTTAAAAAAATAATACGCCCAAACAAATTGGTACTTTTATTTCTGCTGAAATTTTTCCAGGTAATGCAGAACTCACAAAAAAAGTTATCATCACATGCTTCACGATTTTCATACGAAACATAATCCTCGCACGTTTTGTTTTAATCAGAAATATACCAAAAATTCACTAAAACCTTCGATATGAGCAAATAACCTATGTGATAACTCTTCTTACAAAACTTAGACAAAAAGTAAAATCTTAGTAGATAATTGAATGATTGTACCTTATAATAAATTTTTCTTGGCAAAATGTAAATATAGCATAAACGTTAAAGTTTGTGCATCAATTCAAATCATAAAATATATTTATGACGTGCCAGAGCATACATAAAAATTNAAAACAATAAATAATAAATTCAAAATATGACAGTACCACCATTGGACGTTGTTTTTAATTATTTACCAACTGTCATTAGACGTTTTATTTGAATATTTATTCAAGTTACAAGAGATGACTCTTGAATCAACAATATTGTTGAAAAAGAAATTTTAAGACAATGTACTTTAACTCAAAATTTTAATATTTACAGATAAACACGACTTTTCATATTGACTTCAAAGTTTATCTTTAAATTATCGTTTCATTATTTAATTATAACTAATGACATGATGTTTTCCTATTATATAATAAAAGTTTTTTGTTACAAAAAATTTCTCGTGAATCCATACAGAACATCTATAATTACTTGAATTTTTTAAACAACACTCAGTGTTAATACAATAGCTTTGTATACATGTTATAAAAAAATTATTTATAAAACATTTTGTTATACCAATCACATTTTGGTATTCTATTGTTTGACGATTAATAGTATTGAAATTAAAATAGACATTGATTTAAATTACTTATACGTCGAAAGATGAGATTTTATAAAAAACATTTACGTACATAAGTTTTGGAAATAATTATTTCATTGGATAAAAAAAAAGTTAATCAATTGAATAATTAATTAACTAATGTAGTGTGTAATCAAGAAATTAAATAATAAACAGTAAATAAATGATTTAATCAAGGATAAGTTATGAACCACACTAGACTTAAGCGAAACAAATTAATCTATAATAGGAGGGGTTGAGCATGCAATTTTAGGTCCCCTCAAGTACCTTACGTATTCGAATGTTTTTGGGGTTGCTGATTTTGAATTTCGAGGGTACCAGGCCTAATTCTGGTCCCATTTTAAGCTAGGGCCCAGTTTTGGCCCAAAATTGCTGTTTTTCGACTATTCACGGCAAAATTTATAATTTTTCCCTTTAAAACAATATGTTTACATCAATATAACGTTTTCTAAAATAATTTTGTTATGAATAAATCATTTATCGAATTAATATTTTGGCTGTAAAGCAAAAAAATCAATATAAGTATAGTTATATCATAGTTATGTTACTAAGATTACCACCCAAGCGAAGAAAATTTTTACTCAAATTTTTCAATGTTATTTTAAACAGGAACTTTTGATTAAGGTTTTCTTCGTCCAGGCCGTGGAATTATGTGGAAAAATTAAAAGCTTTAATTATACTTATTAATTTAAGAAAATGTATTTAGTTAAACTATCTCAAATATATTTTTACAAGTATTTGTTGATTTACATACACAAAATGAAAAACATATAATTTCAGATAATCTACAAGGGCATTGTTTTGTAAAGCATTTTTTACAATTACATTTCGGTGGCAAGTCTTCAACTGATGGGTATAATATATTTATTTTTTCTGGTACTAAATTATTTTCTTCAATAACGTAACCAAACATAAAAGGATCTAATTTCCTGATTTCAGATCGCCACAAAATAATTTGATAGTATGTTATGTACAGAGCTCTCAAAATATGCAGTCTTATCGATTGACTAGTTGGTGGGTTCATGAATAGAAACTATATTAGCAAAGTGATACATCCAATATCTTGAATCGTCAAACGTTGTGGATACATTATTTTCTATATTAACTTGTAAAAGATATTGTTCAACTTTATAGATGGACTAGTAGCCCCCCCCCCCGTCTCGGCTTCGCCCGAGACTCACTAAATGAAACACCGTAGTGTGTTGACATGTAATGCGAAACGTTTTCAGTGAAAAATTATACATCTAGTTCTGACACTTCTCACAAAAAAAATCTTCTTATTAAAAACATATTTGTTCAGAATGCATACAATTCATTTGGTCAAGTTCAAAGCTGTGAAAAGTAAAAAAAAAAATTTATGTTGAAAAGTACCGTGCATTCTTTGTATTATAAAATAATCGTTGGGCTTTGAAGGCAGTTGATTTCCAGTTTCTCCCGTATAATCTATGAACAGGGTTATTTTTTAATGCTGTAAGGATTCAAAGCTCACAAAAAATTTATCATTAAAAAATTATTTTCTCTTATCTCACAACTTTATTACCAGAGCAACTAAGTCCTGGAGCCTAATTTCTACGTTATTCATCGCAACGAAAATACGAATACATATTCCACCTATTTAAAAATCTAAATGATTGAAAAGATTACTATGAGGGTTATAATGAAAAGCTGATCTCTCACTTAATAAATTCGTTCGTCATTTTCTTGACGCCTAAAATTGTATTTATTAGATGCATTTAAAGTTTTCCTTCTAATTCGACTTCTTGTGACTTTTGGCGTAGTTAAGACTCTTATAGCTCTAAAGGCTATTTTTTTCAACTTTATTAGGTTTTAATATATTCATTGGCAGGGTAGTTCGTCCGATAGACCTGAAAAGAACCGGTGAGCGTCTTAAGTGAAGTCTTTCTTGACTGAAGTTTCCAGCAAACGTGACTGCCTGGATACCTCAGGGTTTCAAGCCTTAGAGCTAGTTGTAGAGCTCTTTTCCAACGTCTCCTAGTATAACGTTGAAGACTGTGTCTAAAGCACCTTTTTTTCAGACTCAGTTGTTTTGCTGATCTAAGGTGGAAAGGTTGATTCGTGATGCTTGCCCGTTGGTAACTGTCCCGTTGGCTCACGTTTATCATTTTTTCTTCATAGTTGTTAGGTTCTCCCAGCGCAGACCTTGGAGAGGATCGGTGATTCCTGGTTGAATGCTTAAAGTTACGAGGGTAATGCAGGGTTGTCGGTCATCGGGGTTCCCAGCCTTGCGACGAACAACTCTGCTCGTGACGTCTGCCAGTGAATGACTGACTTGGTCTAATAGTGGCCGGCTTTACATAGTCTTTTAGTTGACGAATCGTCTCCGGAAATCGTAGTAAAAATGTATAAGTTGTCAAGGTAATTTAAACTTAGGTGGCCCTTGAAAGAATCGATGAGATTGATGGTTAATTAGGAAACGTAAATACTTATAATGAACCTGAAAAGGACCAGTACTGGTACTTTTAGCCATTCCTTATTATTATTTTTAATGTCAGAGAGCTGTCAGTACAAGTAGTCTGACTCTAAGAACCCTTGGAGTCTCTGCATACGGAAACTATGCTAGAGGGAAGTACGCCACTGACCAAACAATATCTCGTCTTCAGGTCGTTCCCCGGATAACCAACCATTCATCGGTAGTCAGAAAAGTGGGCCTGGAGAATACATTCTCTGTAGATATGCCGTTGGGACGACTACTAAGGAGGTCGTTGTGGCTGCCTGTACTCTTCAGGCCTGTCTTCCCTGGCTCGCATTAGAAGTAGAAAATTCTCTGACGGCACCAGGTCGGATGGTTGAACAGCCACAAAGCTCTGAAGTGCTGGAGTAGTTTGTGCTCTGGCTAGAAAAGTTTCCTGGTATTCCGCTGGAATCGTTGACATTCTGAACGCCTGTTTTTCCGTGGCACTAGTTTATTTTGGGGATCCGGGGTAAAAACCGATTTATTTTGCTTGCCCATGAAAGAAGAATATCATCGATAGCCAGGATGCCCAGCTGCACGACGGAGTCTTCTGTTCTTGGCGTAGTGTCAATGATCGACTGCGATGATAACCACTTTTCACTATTTGTGGTTGCGGGTGGCTTCAATTATACCTCGACGCTACCTAGCATATCCTACTGATCTAAAGCGCAAAGCTAGCTTATTTCAGCAAAAATTTGAGCTTATTTATCGCTATTGTAATTAACTTTTTCAAGAAAAAAATTATGCGAAAACCATTTCGGAATCATGAAGAATCAGTATGCAAAATTTCAGCAAAATCGGTTCAGTAGTTTTCGTGGTCAGCGATCACAACGGTTTTAGCGACTTCGCTTTATACATTAGTAAGATAAATATATTTCCAAATCAGATACACCTACAACAAAATAATACCAAAATAGTTTTAAAATACAATGAAGTTCTTAAATTTCTATGTATTATTTAAATACGTAAATGATACAAAACCTTGAGCAAAAGAGGTAAGAAACATTTCAGGGTGAGCTGGTAAAGCATCATATTTGGTGCCAACTTAGCTCATATAATTCGCACCAGTACATAAAAAAAAATTTTAATTTTGAAAATGAAAACATTTTTACCTGCAAACCTTTTTTTCAAATTTTGTCCAATAGTACAACAATAGAATAACCACATCTGTATCTGATGATAAACCTAACATTTTGCGATTTCTATCTGTGCATGATTGGTATAGATAAAAAATAATTTTAGAATCAGCTTTTTTGACATCATATCTTTGTAACGATTCTTATTTATTAGGGTTGTACGGAATATTAATTTCACAAGGTTTCTCATCTGTTGCACTACATATTATGTCTATTCTTGGCCAGTATTCCGTACTGTTCTCTAATACGTATTTCCGTATAAAGTCTACTAAAATCGTGATGAAGTTGTAACTCTTGATTCTCGCATTTTAACGTTTGTCACTTTTGTATGAAAGTTACATATCGTTAAAAGTTCGTGGTGGTTAAGATTCCACCCTGCAATGTATTCTTTCTTTTGCGTACAGCCTATAATTCCTGCACGACTTTTTTGAGATCTATTGATTGTTTGCTCCAGACCTTCGTCCCCTTCAACAGATGTGAAAGGAACTGATGACCTATTAACTGTAAACTGTTCATTTAAAAATTTTTGAAGGTAAAGGGAGCATCAACAAGTGTAATTAGTTGTGATCGAAAATATAAAAAATTGGAAGTCATTTTTATACTAGATTTATGTTCAAAAGCCAATCTCCAGAACGATCTGCTCGAATCATATCTCGCAACAACTGAACTAGTATTAATACATTGTTCCAAAATTTAAACGTAGGTGACTCCATAAATCATTTTCCACGAAAGTTTTGATAACATTTAAAATTTGTTTCGAGTGTTCATTGCATGATTTAAAAAGTAATTTACATTCCTCAAAAGACTCTTCGGAAAAAGCTCACTGTAAAGCACTTGTAGTAGTTAGTTAATCATCGTACGCATTTAAATTGCATTGACTTAAAAAAGCTTATAATTGTAATCGTTGTAGGGCTTCTGCAAGTAAGAAAAATTCTTTTACAGATCTTGTATAGTGTGAACCATTAAACACTTATTCTACTACATTAAGTCTAAAAACTCCGGTTTATATAAAAATATTAGCTGCTCCACTATTTTTTAAATATTTGCCTGTACAAGATAAAAAAATTTTTGTCATGTGTGTATATTTATCTGTCCCACTAGTACATATTTATCTGTTTTCTGTCACGTAAATTCTGATATACGGGCTCAGTATTTCCGTTTGTAAATGTAGGTCCTGAATGTAGTGGAACCAACCAGAGCAAACTTATGCCTCTGCGCTATTGCCCCTTGACTGACTGTACAACTGAAACTCGGGCTTCCTCGTCACTTGGTAAATTTATATAATTCTATGATTTCTCTAGTTATGGAGTATGCACTCCTTATTTATTGATGTATTTCGCAAACGCTGTGCAGTGCTGTGTGTTTTTCATTACGGCAATTTTAGCGTATATCCCAAGATATTAAAAATAAGAGTAGGAAAATTTTTTTTTATTCAATCTGCAACCCGTACTCTTTTTTGCCAACGTGTAGTCGTGACCCTACGTAGATCAGACTGACATCCAGTACAGATCAACAGTAGCACTGCTAGACCATGCCACGACCTGTAGGTAACATTACTGCAGGTAGCATCTGTAAAATACACCAAGACAACTTGTAAGAAAGATCGGCGGGCCGCCGGCTCTACACAGCCTTGCTGAGCGATAATTATATAGTAGTGTTTTTTCTGGCCAACAGTGGGATTGGTGTCGAAAAGGTTATGTATATGTTAGGAGGGTTATTAATAAATGAGTACAATCTACGTATATAGATATAAATTAATTTATAATCTTACTCTTAGTTCCAAAAGTAAAATTGTTAATTATTATTGTATCCATAAAGTCCATCTATTTTCCTCCTGATTTGGTGTGTAAAAGAATGAAAATAAGCTTCAATTTATGTGGTAACACAAAATCCTCTAAGATTTTTTACGAGATTATCACTAAATACGCACACTGCATATTACGGTACAAGTACAATTTTGCTACAAGCGTCTAATTTATACTTGGTGCTAATAAATAGAGGTAAAGAAAGAGGAGGAATCATAGGGAAAAAGGAGTGAAAACGAACTCGTTTCGTTGTTGACTGCTATCTGAACTCTTCAGTACAAAAAATTATTATTTATGGTACAGTCTTTTTTTATTTTAAATTTTGTTGGAGTTGGTAAATTAAGATAATTACATGATTTGTCTTCTTATTGTAAAATTTTTAGTGATATGTAAAAAAGTACGATTCTTGTGTGTATGTAACTTTAAAAGGCAAGATGGAAAAATGAGGTATTTAACTGATATTCGAAAATTTGGAGGTTGGCGCGTCGAGCACGCAGGAAGGAGAAGCCTTACTAGTGTGTATATATATATATAGGATCGGTGATTCCTGGTTGAATGCTTAAAGTTACGAGGGTAATGCAGGGTTGTCGGTCATCGGGGTTCCCAGCCTTGCGACGAACAACTCTGCTCGTGACGTCTGCCAGTGAATGACTGACTTGGTCTAATAGTGGCCGGCTTTACATAGTCTTTTAGTTGACGAATCGTNATATATATCCTCCTTTATTAAATAGTTAAATCAATGGGTCATTGCACATAATCCCCCCTGTCTACTACCTCCTCCCACAAATTAAGGTGAAATTCGTCTTATTTCTACGTTATTTTAACCCAACAAATATTAGGTCGAACCCCCCACCTCTATTTCCCCTTCATCACCGATACCTTGAACATAGAAAAGCAATAATCAGCATTACCAACGTTATGTTTGATAGGAAAACCTGAGCTGTGTTTTTCTTTTTCCATAGCGTCCGTTAACTATTTTTTTTAATATTCTGATTGTTGTGAAGATTTCGAGAAAAAATGTAATGTTGAAATGTTTAATTTAAAATTTAATTTCTGAAGTGCTAAAGTTAGTGTATAAATCAGTCGACGTCTTTAAGGCAGAGCACTTATATCTACCTGCAGCAGCCCCTGTGTTGTTCAACAACTTATATCTTCCCACAGCAATGAAAAAGTCACATAACTCAGCATTTCCAACGTTATTTTTGATAGTAAAATATTTTTACGGTTTCTATTATTCATTAATAATGTAAGATTTTTATTCGTATACATTATAATATTATGTCAAATGAATACTTGTAATGAATTATGAACTTTACGTTGTTCTATAACAATATTAACAAACAAAAAATTTAACGCACTGAAAGCTTTAAATTTACTAATGAATTAATATATTTTTGCATTAATAAAATACTATAATCTTTATACTTGTTTATATCCAAGCAGTCATAATAATTGTTAAATTACATAGTTAAATTTCCATGGTTAAAATTATACAAATAAAAAATTATCAGTAAGTATCAAGCCCGTCTATTTGCCTCCTGGGCTGTGTGGAAAAATAGATGAAAAAATTTATTATTTTAAAATATGTTTAGAAAAGCTTTAAACAAAAATTAAATATGTTTATTGTATAATGTTCAACAAATTCTGAATATTACGTACTCAAATTAAAAGCCAACCTTAAAAACGCCCTCGGCCCACGACGATAGAATGAGTTCTGAGAGTATTTATTGTCAGTTATCACCTGCAATACACCTAGGTTGTTATTTTTGCATTGCTGTTGTTGAAATGTTGCTTTTTTTATCATTCTTACTTACATCCAATTATATTAATCTTATAAATTATTACCAATTAGCTGGGTATTTGGAACAACGTTATTAATAATTATTGTAACTAATATTAGCGCTCACGATATTACTATAATAATTTATTAATTAAATGCAAACCGTATAAAAAGAGAATTCATCAAGACTATTGTTTTATACATCCCAAAGACCATACTCTTCCGCCCACTTAACAATCCTTAAGATATCCTTATTCAACAATCCTATACTATGCTGTAAGTCCAATGGCTTACAGCTTATATTAACCTGCTAATCATCAGCAAAAAAGATACTTTTACTGTAATATGAAACTGGCATGATCGAATCCATTTACATAACAAAAACTTAAGATTTAATCTAAAGGGCATTTTCAGTAAAACCAATGTCTCTTACGAGTTGCAATAAAACTGAATGTCTTACCAAATCAAAAGCTTGACTGAAATCAAAGAGGATTAAAATAGTTACCGATCCGTGCTCCATACCCAGTCTTACAAATGTCTTCAGTGGAATTAGCCAGCGCTGTCTGGATACTAAAGTATTTTCAAAAATCTGACTGTATTTATAATAGAAACGTATGCCTTTCTAAGTACTCTAACATACTATTTACGACTGAAACATCCGGAATCTTTGCCAGATGTGCAGAGTAAACAATTAGATCTGTGAGCTGCAAAACCTTTTAAAAGGGCACTATGTCGGATTTTTCTCGTAGTGTAGGATATTTACGGTTTGCAAAAGATCAGTTTGGTAAGTCAAAAACAGTACCAAGTTCGACGAACATTCGCAATAATAGGAAAAGAACAAACCGTTAAAACTGCGATTAAGTTAATATGAAAACAATTTACCAAATAGTTATAATTTAAAGTCAGCAATAATGTTTGAAGCCGATACAATAAAAATGTAGTATCAAACTAAAAAAAAGTATCTAGGTATAACTTTTAAAAACGCTTTTTATCTTTTTCTGAACGTGAATAAGTGCTAATTTAGTGAAAGAATTTATCGTTATACATTTATAAGACTTTTTAGTATTAAGAGTGAATTGAAAAATTTATTTATTATTGTTACATTGAGTAACTCAAAAACAATAAAATTTAAGTAATAGAAATCATAAAATTTGATAGTCAAAAATAAGAAAATCTTCATATATTTTCTTAAAATAATTTTTTATCTTTCATAGAAATTAAACAAAAGATTTTACCCTTGAAAACTAATGATTTTTACAAAACAATGAATTTTTGTCCATGCACTCTTTATGTTAAATGACCTTAAAGTTCGTAACGTTCGAAGAACAAAATTTTTAAATCGATATTAAGACCCTATTAGTTACTAAATATATGAAAAACACATTCTACGAGTGTTCTTAATAATACAGATAAAGAATAAACCAATAAAATCAACAATTTTTGACTTAACAAACACCATGCATCGTTTGTGCATCTCGTAGTCACCCTAATACCGACTTCTACCGCTGACAACTTGAAATTTAGAGCGAATGCCCTGCTAAAATTAACACAAATTGTTTATTATTATACAAACAATAAATTACGGAGAAAATACGGAGGACAAGTGTTTTTTCCACGATTTCCCACAGTTTGCGCAGCTCTCAACCGCTCACGTTCTGACTACTACAGCTTATTTAAAGTTTAATACCCCACTAAAATTAATAAACAATGTTTATTATTACATTAACAATAATCGAATATTTAAAAATTTGGAGAAAATGCGGAGGATGAGTATTTTTTACCCGATTTTTCATTGTTCGCGTAGCTCTCAATCACCCAAGTACAAACTTCTAGTGCTTATAATTTAGAATTTAGAAGAAAGGTTTCGCTAAAACTGATAGTTATTGTTTATTATCACTTTATCAATAAACGCTAACTAAAAAATCTAGAGAAAAAATGGAGGACGCGTGTTTTTCCACCGATTACTTATCGTTGGTGTGGATTGCAGAGACATAAGTCCGGACTTCTAGTATTAATCAATCAAAATCTAGAACAAAGAGCTTACTAAAATAAATAGACATTGTTTATTTTAAATTAAAAGATAAATTAGAAACAAAGAATACACTAACACACAAAGGACTACGGTTTTTCTTTCGATATCTTGGAACTTTAATTCATTATTAATATAATTATAAACAATGTAAGGTAAAACAAATTTTGAAAGGGCCTTCGTTTCAAATTTTTGTTTATAAGTGCTAAGTGTCAGAACTCCGGTAATCATAAGTTGCGCAAACGATATAAAATCGTGGGAAAAACACTCGTTCTCCGTATGACCTGCCAATTTCTTAATTCAAATTTATTGTTTATTTAATAATAAACAAAATTTATTAGTTTTAGTTATAAGCGCTAGAAGTTGGTGCTTGGGTGATTGCGAGCTGTGCGAACGATGCTTACTGTATGCCAAATTAAAAATAATTGATTCCATTGGCTTATTCTTTATCTTGATGGTTAAAAAAATTTGTAAAATGTGTTTTTGGCGTATTTGGTAACTTATAGGGTTTTAATATCAATTTCAAAATCTCGTTCTGAACTTGAGGGTCATTATGGTAAACAGTATATTACTTTTTTTTCCAGCAATCTTTGTAATATTTTTTACATTATATTATATACGTTAATGCGTATTGTAAAGTTATAAATTGCATTTGGAATAATAAGTATATATTATCACCGCTACGAGAAACTACTGTGCTATGTTTATTACCTTGCTAATTCACCAGTTCCATGTTCTCAGAGATATTTTATTAAGGGTATTTTTTAACACAGATTTTAATGCATCACGTTGTAGTAGATATTTCTAAGCAAAACTTAATAGCAGAGACGTTAAAATTATTTAAACTTATATTGACAACAAAAAAAATTATAATTTGAGAATTTAAAAATACATGACTAATAAATAAGGTACAAAATTAAAAAACAAATGTTTAAAGAAACAGTAGATGAAAGAAAAAAAGTTTATTATTTCTTAGTCCTTAATTTTTAAAGATATAAGAAAAAAATGACACTAAGAAAACAACCTACGCATACATATTCAGTAACAAGTGTCACCAAACTACCTAACCACAAAAACAGTCATAAACACGTATCACGCCAAAGATCTGCAAAAGTTAAGGACGATCTCCGGGTCCAGTGGTTCTCAATCAAAATTGGTGTAAGTTGAGAATTTCTTTTTCGTTGCATGAGCAGACAATGCGCAGACACATAAGAAACTTGGTGACACTGCAACATCTCCCCAACGATCGTACTATATAAATGTACTCTGGCCGTTAGGGTTAAGTGCCGCGAGGCGAGTACAGAGACTTTCTGCTTGTGTTTACATTTCCAATCAGGTTATGTATACGACAACAAAAATGCCGAATAAAGTGAGAAATTTAAAAAACGGTTGATTTGTGAAGAAAAAAGCAGCAATTAAAAACGCTAAAGCTTATCAAACTATGACAGAAGCGAAGAAAAAGAAAATCTTAGAGTCGGTTAAAAAAAGTATCTCGATTGTAAGGGCATATGCATGATAGAGTATAACGTTTAAGTAAAAAATCTAAAATGTTCCAAGTGTCAAAATATTTTGAGCTTACAAAACATTGTTAGAGAAAAGTTCATCGGAGTCCAATATGTTTTAACAATTGAGTGTAAAAAATGTGAAAACAGTACAACAGTGCACACTGTAAATACGTCGCTGGTTCTTGGTAATTTTTAAAATTAATTGTTGTTCTAAATCAATGTAAAAATTAAATTGGTAGTTAATAATTATTAATGTATTTCATGATTTTTAAAATATTGGTTTTAGGAGCTGTGCATTCAGGCGTTGGTCAGACAGCTCTGAATAAAATTTTGGCTTGTTTAAAATGTCCAAATGTGACCAATGATTTATATAAACGTTATGAAAGTATCGTTGGAAGAGCTACATAAGAAAAAGCTCAAAACAGCTGTAAAAGAGCAGCACTGCAAGAACGTGAATTGGTAATATCTAAGATAAAGGAGTTGTGTGAAGAATTTAAAAATTTTTTTTGTTTACTTTTTTTTTAATGCCAACTGTATCAAGTGCAATCCTTCAACTTGTTTTCTGTTGGAAAAAAAGTGAAAGCCAAAACTCATCTTACAAGTTGGTCCAGCTTCATCGTTCCGAACAGCAGAAAAATTTTTCGTCTGCCCATGTAGTCTCGGACAAGTTTCATTCCAGTACGAGCGCCCGTTGCGACTTGCGACTGTGTTTTTCCCTTTTTGTTTTGATAGGGAATGGACAACTCGAGTTTTTAGTAAATCTTAGCGTTACTCGCTAGGTACACCGCAATTTCATGGTCGAGCGTAGCAGTGTAGTTTTCGAGCAGTTGAGAGAAAAAGGCTTGGTTGAACGGTAACTAAGTTTTCTACGTCTTTTCGAGAACAGGACGGAAAAGAAAGCTATCTAGGTGACGGACAAAAGTGCGAAACGTTTTGTCGCGTGTCTGGTATTGTCTGCGTGTACCTTCTGTTAATTTATAAGTGACGAATCTTGTTGCTTTAACTTTACATTGGTTTCAACAAAGCTTTTTGATGTTATTATTAGTTAACTCTTGATATGAATCTTAACATTTTTTTGTAGCTGCCTATTTAATGTCATTTTAGTTAAACACACGTGATGCTGTGTAACTTTGATTTTTCTTATATTTAATTAATACAATTATTAAAATATTTGCTTCAACTTATTCAGTATGAATAATCAACATGACCATTTATTTATGTTTTTAAAATAATTTTTATCTATTTTCAGCTGTGCAACAATTCAAGAATATAATACCAGTCCTTTAGTATCACAGCTTAGAAAATATGAATGGTGATACCCTATCTGGATCTCTAATGGAAAAGGGATAAGAACCTTGCTTTTAAATTAACCCCGTTTTTTATGAATGATTAAATAATAGAAAAATGCTACAATTTAACTTTTTATAACCCAGTAATTAAAAATACGCGAGCAATGTGATTTTTAACGTGGTGATCAAACCTCGTGTGTCATTATGGTACAAATTTGAAATATTTATAAAAAGGTCTTATTATTCGTTTGAACTCTACAAATATTTTTTATAAGGCGCTTNGCTCAAAAAAGCTGTAAAAGAGCAGCAATGCAAGAATGTAAATTGGTAATATCTAAGATCAAGGGGTTGTGTGAAGAATTGGAAGATTTTTTTGTAAACATTTTTTTTAATGCCAACTTTTTCAGTATTAATTTTATTTTATTTCATTAAAAAGTAAGGGTGACTATTGAATTTTATAGTCACATTGATATTGTTTTATATGTGCTGCGATTATGATTTTTATTTCCAATTCAATTATGTAAACCAATTTATTTTATACATACGATTATGTTATTTGCATTTTAATCCTACAAGTTGAAAATGAAATTGATACAATATACTTGAAATACTTCCAGTTTCAGTACTAAAAATATTGCTTATCATGACAATATTTAAAACAAATACTTCTAAAATTTTTCAGACCTTCTGAAATTTATGCTGACATCTATCCAAACATGAACATCCTTGATGCCTCTTTATCTTTAAAGAGCGGGACAAACCCGAATAGTTCTCCTTTTGATTCAGATTTATCAAACATAATTAATATCATCGTTTCTTGTGACATGGGGTGGAGTAAGAGTGGGACTGGCCGCAGCTACGATAGCTTAAATGGCTATAGCGTTATCATTGTATTTCTTTCTGGAAAAATACTTGACTATGCTACAAAGAATAGGAAATGGAATAGGAATAGGAAAAGGAGAAGACATACAAACACAACATTCTATAAAGTAGCAGACAAAAATCATTTGTCAAGAAATTTCAGTAACGAGTTATACAAAATACGCAATTCATTAACTCAATTAAAGAGGAATGGAGCAATTGCGCATACTAAAAAATGTTTCAAATACGCTGCATTCCAGAACAAAGGTAAAAGTGAAAACTTGGCTGAAACGATAAGAACATTGCTAGATCATTTATTTGCAAGACACCAGACTTGCGGAATGTGGTGCAAATCAATCAAAAAGCATACCCTACAGTTTACAGATGAAGCTTTATATAAAGCACTAGTTGTTAGTTTTCGCAAAATACTTGGCCAATTCGCATAAATTCTCAGTGGCTGCCTCAAGTCAAGGGAATGAAATCTTTAACAATATAGTTTGAAACAAAGCCCACAAAAATATATGCTTGAGTAGAAACGCAGCTTGGGATTTTGGAGTTGCTGATAGCGTGTGCTCAAAAAAAGATTTTGAAAGTTGTATTATTAAGTATAAAAAATTGTTAGTCTTGCCAATTGGTGATGATACACTCAATTACGTCAAAACAGATACTTCAAGAAAATTCAAACGCGCACAGAAAATCAAACCAATATGTTCTAAATTGAGAAGAATAGAATTGCAAAGAAAAACAATAAAATTCAAGGAAAAGTAAAGAAAAATCAGAGGGTATTACGTACAAAAGTAAATGTGGTTTTGCTACTCCTATCGAAACAATCTGTGTCAGCGGAGAAGTCAAAAAATAAGTTCGAAACGGTTGTGATATTATCTACTTTGATCTTGAAACGACTGGATTACAAGGCAATGCTTTTATCTTGCAAATTGCTGCAAAAAGCAAAAATAATTTATTTGACGCCTACGTTAAATCGAAAAAAATAATTTCTTTTGGTGCTTCCAAAGCTACTGTCCTTATTTACAGAAAAAATGATTTATTTTTGCGAAATTAACGTCTTGGAACTGTGACCAAAGCATTGAGTTCATTAAGAGATTTTTTATTTTCACAATCTCTCAATGACAATGTCTAATTAGTAGTCCACAATGCGAGCTTTGATTCTCCTCGATTGCTAAGAGCTATTCACAATAACAACATGATTGCTGATTTCAAAATGATTCAAGGATCTTCTGACGCAATGAAGTTACTAAAAAAAAAATTTCCTGAAAGAAAAGGGACTGGCGAATTCACTTTGGAAAAGTTAGCCAAGGATTTTTTGCAAGTCAAAGATGTAGCCAATTTTTACGACGCTACTTGTGATGTTACAGTATTGCAAAATCTCATGATTGTACTTGACATTGAAAATCTGTTGTTTGATAATTTTAAAACGATAGGAATGTGCCACAACGAATTATTGGAATCTAATACAATTAATGACAATTTGCAGTACGTATCTCAATTAACTAATGTGATTTCCACAGTAATGCTCAAAAGACAAAATTTAAATCGACAATCTTTACAACCATATAGTTCCCAATTTAGTATGGAAACACTTGTTGAAATTTTGCACACGTGTAAATAACACTTTAAAATTTCACACATATTTCAATTTCAGCAAATTCTTACGAAAACTACTATACCCGGAGATCGTCCGTAAGGAAAAAGTATTAAAGAATGGTGAAAATAAAAAATAAAATAAAAATTAAGGAGAAAAGTTAAATAAAAAGTAAAGCTTACGATCCGAATCCCAAGAGACCCACGAATGACACAAAAATAAAGCGGCTTAGACCATACTCTAAATGAGTCTAGTTATAACAATATAATAATTCGTATCGTTAAGGAACTTTCTTAGCTTTTTTGCATCTTTAAGGAATACTCGAAGCTGCCCTTNTGTATAATAATTATTTGATTATCTAACTATTAATTTTCCAAAGTCTTATTTGTTTGTTTAATTGGAAATATTTTTGCATTACTGACGTTCATATTTTACAGTCATACTATTCTTTTATTTTATCTAAGTACTTTAACCAATAAAGCAAAAAAAGACAATAGTGAAAGAACATACTACGATGGGATAATAATTCAAAGACCTATTTGTATTCTTTAAAAAATATGTATAAATTTTACAACGGCAGTATAGTAGACATGGACTATACTTTTTTTGAAAAATATTTTTATTTAAATCTTGGAAGAGTCTCAAATAAGTTTTGTTTTTGAAATTAGGCCGTCGCGTGGAAAATTCCGTCGAGGATCAAGAGAATCTGGGAAAAAGGGCGTGGTTATGACATCGACCTCTATATTGGTATGTGATTGGTTACGCATCATAGCGGAATCGGTGATCACGATTACGTAGGTGAGGGATGAGGATAGGGGGGGGGGCAGGAGCCGAGGTGTACTGAGAGATCGAACAAGGTAAAAAGGGCAGTTTTTAGATTTGGGTTTAAAAATAAAGAACTAAGAGAGCAAGTAGGGTAAGCGAATTTCTTCATGGCTTGAGGGAGCATAAGTTGCAAGACTTTTAAGAATTGGGACGTAAAGCCATCGATTACATAATACAGCAATCGAAGGGTGACTCCGATTTCGCTCAACAAGCAACTTGGGGACGTTCGCTCGTGGCAGCTCTCTTGGTATCGCTCGTATTTTTATCGCACTGTTCTGTGTTCAATCGCTTGGTACTTTGGCTTCTGTGGTCCCTTTCTTTCTCTCACCGGTTTTTCGTCTGTCTTTTGCATCAGTGGTAAATATTAGTTTTAATTTAAAATCTGCTTGCCTATAGTAATTTTTTTTTATCATTATTTAAAATTAGTTGAAAAGTTATTCTGTTGTGAGTGTTTTGAGACCTCCTCCTTTGCTACTGGTTCTGAAGTTACTTGATTATAGTTGAGTTAAGCTATGTAGCGTGCATTTTATATTAAAAATTAAAGTGTGATATAGTGATTTAAGAATTCGGCTGTGACTTAGCGTGGTCATTTGATGTGTGTGACTGAATTGATTTTTACGGGATTCGATCGTCGTGAGCACAAACTGTTTTACTTGATAGTTAAATAAAAATTTTGTTAACTCTTTAATTGCAGGAAGCAAATGATTAGTCAAAAGAGTACGGCATATTAATTTATTTATTTTAAGTTTTCTATGATCTCGATTTAATTTTTGATATTTGTGTTGTAACAAAATTAAGGCTACTCAAAATGTTTCACTTGATAGTTAGATAAAAATTTCGTTAACTTATTAATTACGGGGAGCAAATGATCAGTCAAGAGAGTACGGCATACTAATTTGTTTATTTTTAGTTTTCTATGATCTCGATTTTATGTTTGATCTTTGCGTTGTAACGGGATTAAGCCTATTCAAAATAGCTGACTGACACATAATCCATCGCTTGATAGATGCATACAAATGCGCATTATTTGTGTACGTACTGCGTAAGCTTTCGAGTCGTTGAGACAACGACACTTGTTTTGGTCAAGGTGATTCGGGGAAGCATGATAATATTATTGTTTTGAGATTATTCATCTCGCTTATGGCTTAACGTTTGCATGATTGTTATTTGGGGTATCCATATAGGGGATTCCCGCGTGCGTTGGATAAAATTGTAACAGTATTGCGATAAAAAGAGAAAAAGGAAAAACCGATCTGTTAGCATTTTTGATGTACTACGTTAAGATCTTATTTTGTCAGAGGCACATAAATAAATCCATATTGACAACCTATGTTTAGATATCTTTTGCATAAAGCCATTATTTTCACCTGAAACCTTCCTCGATCCCCCGTGGCTATAAATATACTGCTAAATATTTTAAATTTAAAAACTTTATGTAAGAAATAAGGATTTCGTAAACTCTTTATATTATTTGACATAATGTTTGTATCAATAAGTCATTCTCATGCGTTAAGTGATATTTAAGTTTCTACAAGCACTGTAAGTAGTTGAGTGACAATTAGATGTAATAACAGGAGAGTAAACACGGACTACATTTTTTTCTTTTAACATTTTCATTCAAACCTTTTTACATTATTTGTAAGACAAATCAAGATTAAATTTATATGAGGACATAATTTTTAATGTCAATAAATTATTTTTATGAGTTGAATGATTTCAAAGTTTTTACAACCACTGTACGTAATTAAGTGACAGTTAGATTATTCACATTAAAGGTGAGTTCAAAATTAGTTACATCCTATTCAAACGATAAGATTGAAAAAGGACAAAGGTATTATGAATTAAGAGAGGTAATTACTTGTGTTTGTGCCAGGGACTTGTTAATTATTGCCTTAAAAAATATTTAGTATAATGTAAAAACAACAAAGCAAATTTTGGCTTTGTATTTTGACTTCGTATTATGAAAGCGTTCGTAGTATCTCGATTTTTCATGAAGTTGGCTTACAATAAAGAAATCCTTCATAATTATCGTCTAAGAATGCACACGTTAAAAAAGTATAGACAGCTTGTCTATTTGTTGAAAAAAGTAATCGTAACTACGTCAAAAGTATAATAGTAAAACTGATCAATGAATTTTTCTTTATAGGACATAAATACTGTTGACTATTAGCAGTAAGTTTTATTGCCATCAGTATGAAAATCATAGAGCTAATCTTTTTTATCATAATGTTGTATCCTGAGTTGATACAGAGGAATCATATTATTAATAAAAACGCAATTCATCCGTAAAATTCATACTAGACGTATTGTGTGTCAAGCTTATACATCACTTACATGCGTATGTGTAATAGCTTTAAGGTGAATGTTTCATAATATGCTGACATATAATAGCCTCGTTGTAAGAATGCATGTATGTGTTGAAATTATTCGTAACATGTATAAATGTATAAATTGTATTGTATGTATAAGTAAATAGTTTACTTGCGCATTAATTGTCCATATTTAATAATGTATACCAATTTAAAAATTGTAATTTACACATTATTTCATTATACTCAAAATTGATTGTAAAATCCCCAAAAGGATTAATTGCGAAGTTTTCAATCATACTGTCACATTTTAACTTGTATTTGGCGTTCTTTTATTGCTGATGTGAGCTTTCATCATCACTGATCTAAAAAACTCAATCGCACTTGTCAGAAAAATTCGATTGGTACTGTTGTATTCTTATTTCCTAATATATGAAATCATAACATGTAACATCATCGTGAAAGCCTACTGTTTTGCTGTCAACGCAGTCTGCAAGAACATCGCTCATTGGTTGATCTAATTCAACCAAAGGCCTCTTTTAATCGCTCTGATGCTGTAAAACCTGACCATCAAGAGGAAAAATTTTTCTTTTTACGTGTGTCACCTGTCTTCTAAAGTTTTAGTCTACTCTTGATTCCAGTGACTCGCGAGTACCTTGTACACGTAAGGGATAACGTGTTGGCTGAGGCCACTCAGATGCAGTTCGACAGCATCAATAGTATCGGACTACGCTAAAGATCAAGGCACAACGAAGGAAGCCCGCGGAAAGTGGTTCTGGCGATAGCAGAATAAGCAGAAACTGCAACATCTTACTGGCCACGAACACATTCGTGTAGTTTAAGGAACCACCGAAAATTACTGCACGAAGTGTTAGGGAACTCCGAAGCAGCACTAACAGCAATCAGTGATAGATGATATTTATCAGTAATATAATTAACCTCAAAATCTTGTTAAAGTGATCTGAATGGATTGTATCTAAAGTCATAACTGTTTTAAATTTTTTTAATAAAAGAATTACAAATTAAATATTAATTAAAATCATCTATATTATTTAAATAAATGTTTTTCGTAAACTAAAAATAAAAAGTAAAGCTTACGATCCGAATCCCAAGAGACCCACGAATGACACAAAAATAAAGCGGCTTAGACCATACTCTAAATGAGTCTAGTTATAACAATATAATAATTCGTATCGTTAAGGAACTTTCTTAGCTTTTTTGCATCTTTAAGGAATACTCGAAGCTGCCCTTAATCGTCAACATAGACTCGGAGAGCTCTTTTAGCTTTAAAAAATATTTGGTGCCATCCTCAATAAATATTGAAAGCTCTTCTTAATTGTTGAGAAATACTCTGAAATCTTTTTTATTGTCAGGGAATACTTGAAACATTTTTTTATCTTTAAGGCAAATGTGGGTCACTTCTTAACTGTCGTTATATACTTTAAGCCATTTTCGATCCTCAAGAAATTGTAACATTGGCGTTACACGTAAGGTTTTCAGCTAAGCTTTCGCTTATTGCTTGGGATTCTTTTTTACTAGTGTCTCATGTGGCGGTTGAATAGATGAAAGTAAGCCGTGATGTGAGGCGGTGAGGTACATGAGGGAGGTTTAACCACACGTCAGCAACTCTCACAAGACGATGCAAAGGTACACGTAAGTAGATCAACTCGCTTGCTCCTTTGCACGAAGACAAGCAGCCCTAGTAATTGGGGAATTTCACTCGTGAAGATAGGTACGTAGCAGAAAATTAAGAAAATTTTTCTTGGTTGTAATTTCCACTTACTGTTTATTGGTTACCAAGTATTGATAGCAATCAAAATGAACTTGAAAATAGAAATTAAGTAACGTATAAAAGCCAGAGGACCTTGACTGAGGAGATTCAGGACAGTATTGGAAGAGAGCCTCTAATTAGGAGCAGCAAAGGACTTTGACCAAAGGAGAGTGAAGGATGGTGAGATTGATTGAGATTGAGACTGGCTAGTGTAGGATGCTGCAGGCCTTATATACGGTCTCACACTTGGAGGTGATTAGAAAACGTCAAATGCCTTTCTCTTTTGTGCTGTTTGTGCGGATGTATAAGAGTAGTAGAGAGCGAAGACAGTGCAGAGGAGTGGGTGGGTGTGTGAGGCAATTCAAAATTTTGAAACATTCGGCTGCTAACGTTACAAATTACTTAGCCTTTTTTGATCAAAGAAATACACTTGTAGCACTTCTCAATCTTCACGGAGGATTCGGAACTTTCCTTGATTGTTAAGGCAAACTTGCCGCTGTTCTCGAGTGTCGTCTGATATTGATATTATACTGCGAGATCTTTTTGATCATTGAGAAATATTCAGAGATCATTACGCCATACATTGCACCAGACGTTTAGCCATACTTCAAGCCAAATATTTTGCCAGACATTTAGCAAAGCATCCAGCTTATATTAAACCATATATTAAGCTTCTTTTTAAGGCAGACAGCCAACCAGAATTTCGATCAGATATTAAGCTACTCTTTAAGCCAGGCATGCAGCCAGACTTTTAACCAGATATCCTGTGTAGGACTATGTTTTTGTATTTAATAGTTCGTGCTTACTCTACTGCCGTTATAAGTGTTCACGCCAATCGTGAAATTTTAATTTTCTCTCTTCATTTTCTAATTTTCTTTAGCACAATACGTTAAATGCAATAGTTATATTTCCTGGGATTGTAATAGCTTTATCTTTGCTTTATCATCTAAAAGTAACACTTATCAATTTTATAACTTTCACTTTACATTTATACATACTTTAATTTCAGAACTTATATTTTCTTATCTTATCTCTTTTTTTCTACTCTGACTCATATAACGACTACAGTGTATATTTGTATAGTTAACTTTAGTTATTCTCTCCGCTATTATTGTAATAAATCAGATACGTCTCAACAAGCAAAGAGCCAACATCAATTGCGCTCTGAGCTCCACTAACCGCTATTGTAAATACATTCGCTATTAAATAAACGCTATTTAAACTACTACCACTCAACAGTTTATTGATCCTCAGTAATTCCCGAACAATCGATATTAAGATCCCCGCGTTCGTCAAGCATTTTTTGCTTGAACGTAACA
>NW_019379488.1:1195540-1227305 GCF_000648655.2 Copidosoma floridanum | reverse complement strand
TTTATTAATAAATTATATGAAATAATTATTGAGTTTCTTATTGCCAATGCTTACTCGCCTAAGACTGCATTTTTTGTACCAATAATACTCAAAACTACTAGGCTTCTAATTGCTAACGCTTCCTCCTCTGAGATCATATTTTATTTATCAATAATAGTACAACACTGTTAGTTTTCTCATTACCGATGCTTACTTAAGCAAGAGTACATTTTATTTAATTTTAATTTTATTTAATAGATAAAAGAAAATGTGTCTGCGAAATAGTTTGATGGCTCTTGCAGTGAGTTAGTTTTATTCTTGCTCCAAGTGTTCCAGACTCAAATTTTTAACGAGTGCGAGCATGTCTTTCAAACAGAAGGATTAGCGACGCACGAAGAAGTGCACAGCGATATTCTCCGAAACCGGCTGGCGCTGCTCCCTTTTTCCAACTGATCACCACAGATTGGGGCTTGCAGTCTCTTGAGAGGTACTCAGGGAATCTGAAAGACTACCCATCCGCAATCCAGCAAGACCCGCCTTGGGTCTAACTTCGGAAAAATCTAGACGCCCGTTGGTACGTACCAGCTGCATCTCCAAGGAGACCCGAAGGTAAATTTTATCGAGACTCTATGATCGATTCAGCCGGAATCCGGGACAGACACTTTCGTTACAATCATCAGCTGCCTCGACTCTTGATTAGCCATTCCAGGTCTAACCGCTCGCAGACAGCTTTGACGATGATTGCATCCACGGGGAATCTCGAGGCGGCGTGTCCGTTGGCTCCCGCCCGGAGCCGCGTCGTTTGCTATGAAGTGAGTAGGGGCGCAAATCCCTAAGGCCAATTTTTACTTGGTCTCTCATACTCGTCTTTCGAACAAAAGAGTCATCAGTCCCGACCGCGTCAAGGTTGCCAAAGGAAAGTTCCTTTCCTTGAGCAGTTCGGGACAAGGTTGCGTTCAAAGGGAGGTCAGCAAGCATAGTGATCGTGACTACGCATAGACGTTCGTATTTGGAGCTTTCTCGAACATGAGCAGTCGACAACTTTTGTGTGCTAGACTTTTTTAGCTTTCGAACTTTGCATTCTTTTCATAAATGGTAATGCACATTCTTGTAGACAGCAACACTTTGGATTGCCGCCTGCTTTCAAAATTTGTCCTCAGTGGGTCATTTCCTTTCTAACATTGCAAAGGGCCCTGCTACTCCCGTTAGGGTCCATGCGAGAGTCAGTCAGTTGGTCCTTGCACTTTTCACGCTTATTCGCCTTTCGCTCCTGCTTGTAATCATTGACAGATTTTTGTTCATCTGCTCTCATGGAAGCAGGAGTTGCGCGAAGTATCGGGCGTTTGACCAGAACAACCCACTGCTCCCAATCGCAGTGTACTTCATGCGCTTCGTTTTTCGAAAGAAAAAGGTTCAAGAGCCTTAGTCTCTCAACCAGGTGGTCAGTACCGGTTCCGGGTCTCCTTTCATGCAGGATTCTCCTGCTCACGCCTTAGCTGAAGTCGTTGGAGCATGAGATTCGATTACCGTCTTTGAGAGGAAACGGCGCTCATTTCCCCTGGTTTGGGGTCACTCGGGCTTGCCACACCCGTGCCGTCAATTTCGATGACTGCCCCCTGAGGATTCTGAAGCGAGGACGCTTGTTCTCAAGCGAGCTCGTCCAGGGATAGCCACTTCACTATACCTTTAGTCAATCAGTTCTTTCAACTTCACCTTGACTTGATAAAGCTAATCCTGATTTCGCCACCATTGCGAGTCCCTTCACTATTGAGACTCGCGGCGTTACCATTCAGCGTCGCGTGGAGACATCAGGTTAGGCACTTACCAAAGCTACAACGTAGAACACGCTTCGCAGTGGTTTCGCTAAATGTGCCTTTTAAACAGTAAGAGAGTCTCTTTTCTTCTGTTCGTAGAAACAAGTGCCTGCGTAGAATAATTCATTTACCATATTTTCTAAATGTATCAAAGGCCACCATCCACATCTTAAAACATCTCGTCATAACAAAAACCAACAAACCTACAACGACGAAGCTATATAGATATTAACCTGCTGGAAAAGAACAAATAAAAATAAAAATTGAAAAAATTCTAAAACAAGGTATAGTTAAGTGGACATTGTGCCGTAACAAACAAGGCTAGAAACGTTATAAAATAACCGTTAGTAGTTGTTATTCCTTGCAATTTTAGAGCGATGTACTTGAGCAATTGGCAGCTGCTCGCTACATCACTGTTGTCCATTTAAAATATTCCATTATAATAAGTCGGAATAAGTACTAATTAATAATAACGATCGTTCTTATAAATTTATATGTCAAACTCTGCGCCTAGTTCAAATTTTAAACTTCGCACCTAATGGTACCACGTGCCGCTCGCTAGATGGCGACCACTCACCGAACGTGAGGGAAGTCCCCTCGATCAATTGTGGCACAGGAGTCTTCAGCTACCCTTATGACTGCATCCATTTGACGAATCCTACTGATTCATTAAATGATAATAAATGCGAGACAGCTAACACGATGATGCGGAAAAAACAAATTTCCTAATTTAAATACAATGCACTGACAGCTGAACATGAAACTGAATTATAATAAAAAAATGGAATTTCATCGTTGACAGAATTTAAAATTTACATTATTTAGTGGATGATAAGATGGGCTGGGGTTCAAAAAATAAATGGAAAACACGATTTACGAACCATTGATGAAGATATAATTCGTGGCTCCAAGGAGGAAACTCTTGCAAGAAACCCTTAAGAGGGAAAGTACGACCGATTAAAAGTGGATGCATATGAAAAAAAATAACGACCTCTCTGAATTAGTTTGCAGATGTGCATGTATATTCTCGTCTTCGTACCACGGTTCCGCAAGTACAGATGTTTGCCGTAGGTGCTGACAGCATGTAAACGTCGACTTGGAAAGCAATTATAATTAAACGATTTGAACGAGCAAAAAGACAAATTTATTTAAAAATACATCAACATGTCACAGTGCAACAGAAACGTCTAAAAATTCAAAACGAAACAAATTTATCTAATACAAGCTATGTACACAAATTTTCAGAAGGAAGACTCAAGACTACTCTGTACACGTGTAAGTGTCAGACTAGGTCCCAAGCGAATAATATCTTATATATATTGTGGGATGTCTATTTGTGATATATTAATAAACTATTTATTCGTATTATTGTATGGATTGTAACTATCGATATTGTCATTTTTATTTATATTGTTATACATATTGTTATAATCATTAATCATATCACTTAAATTATCTGCTTAAAAATCATCACTGTTAAAATCGTTAGTGTTGTAATTATAAAAACGAAATTGTGTTTATCGTAAAAAAGTTAAGATAATTTTTTGTTTTGTTTTTGCTGCCAAGTTAATGTTGTCGAGGGATCTCCTTTGTAAATTAATAAATTTTTTTACGTTTTGTTTATTCGTGTTTTTTAGCCCCATCAAATAACTAACCTTTTTGTTCATGCAGTTAGTTGTTTTTAGACTAAAAATCAGAAATCTCTGCTGAAAGTAGTTTTGCTTTTAATAATTGTTTCATAAATTACTCAATTTCTCTTTAGTAATGTGACTATTTATACTAGTATTAATCATAGCACTTGAATAATGGATGATGTGCTTCGGGAAAATGTTAAATTTACGACATTTCAGTAAAAATTGCATATCACAACGAATTTTTATTAACGTCGATGAAACTTTGCATAGTTTGATAAAGATTTTTTAAATCGATAAATTGTAATGGATGTGTAAACAGTAGAATAAACTTAATTTTAGAGGAATTATTTTCGATGAGCGTAATTTTTATGTGTAACAATTATTTTAAATTAAATGGTAAATTTTAGTAAATACACGGTGCACCAAGTAGTTGTTTAAGTATAATTTTCGCAGAGCTTTTACTTTAATGCCTTAAATTAGATTGTCTTGAAACACTAAAGAGCAGCATCATCTTTTGGAGAGTTATCTAGTGATAGTCAATAAAGATATTATTGATAGATGTTTGTCTGAATTTAATAATTTCAATAGATATTTGCAATGTACTATTCAGAAGGAAAACAACAAGTCCATTAATTTCTTAGATGTTACTCTAACGAGAGAAAATGGTGGAATCATGCATAGTTGGTACAGGAAAGCCGCCTGCTCAGGCGAATTTATCCATTTTAATTGACAACCTCCCAAACATTAGAGAAAAGAAAATATTTACTTTAGTATATAAAGCAAGAAATTATTTATCAGATGTTCGTTTCTACACACAAAATATAAATATAGTTAAAGAACTGCTAAATAATAAAGGATATCCTTTCAAATTTATCAAAGAAAATATTAATCATAGATTATGCTCGATCAAAATGGTAATGTAAGTAATGATGTTGATTGAAATAGTATTTAAAACAAAAATAAAGAAATAAAAATTAACTGTCATTACGTACCTTAAAAGCCCTAGCAACAGGATATTCTATATCATCAAGGTCGAGTTACAGAGTTATTCAAACATCTATCAATAAATTTTTCAGATTCATAAGATTTAGGAACGCTAGAGTAAATAAGGTAGACAAATGCGGTGTTGTTTATACAATTAATTGTATAGAAGGTAATATAACGTACGGAGAAAACTCCAATTTCATATATCTTAACATAAGAGCCGCATAATAAACAAAGATAATAAGTCTGCTGGTGCATTGCATTTGAATCAAAATAAACACAGCATTAGTTTTGACCATGTAAGATTGCGAAGCACACCGTTAAAAAAAAAATTTTTCTGAAATGTTACACATTTATTCTACTGATGATTTTATAAATCGATGGAATTGTGAAAGTTGTATCGGCGTAGTTCGTATGTTGATCCCTAAGCTTTGTTACTAACACACTTTCAGTGTGCTAGTGGATCTTCAGTTTATTCAACTTTACGCCTCCTGCATGCCTATATACTCCTGCACTGCTGTTGCTGTTGTTGCTCTGTTTGACTCGCGCCTGACACGTACTTTTGCCTTTAAATTTTACTTCTGCTTCTTTTTTTTCGTATTCATACTGCTTCGCATATATAACACCTCTTATTGCTTGTCCTGACGACAGAATACAGTATCTAGAGTACGCAACCAGCTTATTTCCCCTTAAGATAAGATTGTCGCTTACGAAAGTTTATATAATATTTATTAGTCCAATATGCATTGTTTTAATTTATTTACATTTATGTATATGGTTTTTTCCATTTAATTTATATAATTTACGATCTGCGAGTGTTACAGTTATTGTGATAGAAAAACCAGTGTCTTATATGTTGGCTTTGATTATACTTTTAGTTACACACTAATGAAATTCTTAACATTTTATGGTAAGATTTTCTATATTATTTATATACATTACTCATGCAAATTAATTATTGGGTCTAGTGACGACCGATCATTGTATTTCTGTATCTTAAAAAGAGGAGCTCATTACACTCCAAAAACATTGCAATTTTGTAATTTAATTACCAGCTCAAAAAGACCCAGTATCATCACTGATTTTATTTAATCAGCAACTACTTGAGGAAATAAAGCACAGAGCAAGCTCGTATTAGTGCAGTAAAATGGATCGTGATAAGATTTTTTGCATTCGATTCGTTATGCCGTCCTAAAACTTTGTAAAGATAGTTATTTGATGAGCTTTGAATAAATAAATTATTGCAATAAAAAGACTGGTTTTAGAAAAGTATCACTAAAAAGCTTTGATAATATTTTAACAACTCGGTCAATTATCGTAGAAATGGGTCCAATTTCCTCTCTCGGGGATATTGGGGGTCACTAAGAACGATTATGCAGTCAGTGATGGCGTCCAATGCACCTGGGGCCCAGGATGGGCGTTAAACTCATCGTCTTCTAGGATTTTGCATTTAATTTGTGAAATACAGAGCCAAAATACTTACATCAGTGTTGTACGCATAGCATATTTGATACAAAAAATAATTTTCTGTAGTACTAGCCTTTTTCATGACTAATAAGAAATTTCAAGATCAAAGTTTTAATAAAATGAGCTTATTTTTAATAAGTCACTAATTTCTCAATGGTCAATCATATGCCAAGTCATTAAAGTGCAGAAGTGAACATGAATTTAATGTCAAATATAAGATAATGACATAAATAAAAGATATTGTTTGAATTTTGAAATTTTTAAATTATGAAAGTGTTTCTGGCTTCGACAAAATTAAAAGTAAATAAGTGATTTGATCGTTTTGAATTTAAATTTGTCAAATTGTGAAATAATACGATACAATACTGTGCACTGTGTATGCACTTTATAGGTGTTTACTAACTAATCCGATCGTTCAAACGTCCCCAAAAATAAGAATAATGGAAGTGTGTGCTAGTGATGGCACAGCTGAACATTGATCGCTACACGTAGTTTACTGGCAGATCTGCTCAGTGGGTGTTGTCACGTGGTCGCTTATAAAGTAGCTGGTGCACGACTCCCGATGCGCCTGGCAATGTCCGGACCAGTCGTCGAGGCTTAACCGCGTCGTGTGCTGGTGTTGAACGGGGCTTCAGTCCCATTCAACCTTGCCGGANTTGAATTTTTTTCTCCACTTGTTGGACTATCATAAGTTGTAATGTTTCTACAATTGGCATTATTTTGAAGGTATTTTTGATGTGGTCTATTAGGATTGTTATAGGATGTGGTGTTTCTGTTTTGGTTATTTGTATTAGGAGGGGTATTATTTGTGGCTGTCTTGCGAGAGTATTGATTTTTATTAGTTGGATTTTTTTCAATATATAGTTGATTTTCCTCATTGTCATAGTCGAATATGATTTTCAACAAATCATCAATGTTATTTAAGTTTCGAGCTATTATAGCTATCAAATTAATGAAATCGGAATTTGCAAAATTTGATAATGCATCTTTGGGAATCATAATACTGATTTACAATAGTAAAATAACATCTTGTTACAATATAAGTAAATTAGTACAGTCTCGTTTATCATTTATAATTATTTACTATTATTTTCATTGTTAATTCAGAATCCAAGAAACTAGATCTTTTAAGTTATGATTTTAATGAGTATATTAAATATTAGCAAAAACGAACCATTATTGATAAAAAAAAAAAATTTTGTAAATACACGGTTTTAAGACAATATGTGTGTGGTACGAAATGGAAAATAAAATTATTAATAAATACGAAAGTAAATTTATATCTCTTTGGAACACGAGGCGGACTTGTCGCTTCCTGTGTATCAAAATAAATGAATTGTACGTTTAAGTACCGAAGGGAAAGGCAGTTATTCAGACTTCGACCATAAATATATGTCGCACATCTTTATTGTATCTTCAAAAACAGTCTCCTTCAGACTTTTAATTTTTGGCTATTTTTTCTACGGTTCCCTTAGGCACTCTACCGGAGCCTGTCCTAACCTGACGTACTATAATATTGCCCCATTATTTTCTTTGAATTTTTTATATTTTTTCGTAAATTGATTTTGTGTTTCATCAATATGCTCAACTTTAGTGTGTCTGCCGTCGTGAAATTTTCTAACCTTTTTTAAAAATACATCGTCAACAGAACTATTAACTGCCTTCATGATTGAGCACTCCAAATTTTTTAATTCCAGTTTTTCTAACTTATTATTAAGTTTTATATTTTGTGCTGTTGAGTTTTTGAAATTAGTCTGTGCTCAAAGTTTAGCTGTAAGAATTTTCATTCTTTTGATAGGGTAAATTCAGGTAATCTGGGACACTTTTGACGGTGTGAAATTATCATTCTTGGTTTTTCAAAAACTATATCAAAATAGTACGTAAAATTGTTTTCAACCGTTAGCGCACATTTTTTTCNAAGGTATTTTTCTAAGTTTGATAAAAATTTCATTGGCCTTTCGTTGTCGTAACCTTTAAACTTAGGTAATGGAATATTCGATGATTTGGGGACAGATTCAATGTATGGATTTATATTCATTTTATTTCTTATTTTTTGTTCAAGAGATTTAATTTTAACATCTATTCTTTTCGCACTTTCACTCATTTGATCAAAACATGTTTTTTTTAGAGCTTTAAGATCATCCGTAACAGTAATAGTTTGTATGATTTCATCGTATTTTGTTTTCAAATTATATGTTGTATCAATTAATTGGTCGTTTTCTTTTTCTATGGTTGTAAGACGCTCTTGTATGTCTCTGTTTTCTTCTAAGATTTTTTTTACATTTTCATTTGTTCTTTTCATTTGTACCTGTAAAGATTCGTTTTCCTTTTTGAGAGTTTCCATTTCGCTTATGTTTTCATTTTGTGTTTCTTCTACCGATTGCAGTTCTTCTACAATTATTTTTTTCCATTCTAATTCTAATTTTTGTTTCTCATCATTTTCATCTTAGCTATTCTCCTCCATTTTTGTTGAAAAAATGGTGGCTCTTCTTGACATTTTTTTTTTTTTTTTTTTTTTTTTTTTTTTTTTTTTTTTTTTNCTTAAGTTCTTACAACCAGAGGATCACGATCTAAAACATTTTTTTTCACATTGTTTAGAAGAAGTGGCTCAAAAATGGTGTTACCTTCAGGAAGATACGACGGATAATTTCGAAAGTTTTTCAAAAAAATTTAAAAATCGGTACTAGAGCAACAATACTCAAAAACGAATCATTCGTAAAATAGAATCCGGAAAATACAACATTTAAGGTAAATTAAAGCTTGTTGATTGTGCAACGAGTATTCTCTGCTTAGCCAAAAATTTAAAAATAGACTTTGAAAATTCCGATTTTTTTATATGATGGCTAACCACTTTGTAAATAACTTAAAATAAATCATTAAAGCTCAAAACGTAATTAATATTGATAATTTGTTAAAAATTTTATTAGATTACGTTAATGAAGAGAAGCAACCTTATATGAAACAAAATTCAACTAACAAAAATCAATATTCTCGCAACACATTTAAAAACAGTACTAATAAACAAAGCAGAAATGCCACATTTCATAACAATCTTAATTATCCATCTCAAAAATACCCTTAAAATAGTGCCAATGTTAGAAATATAATAACACAATACCCCAACCAATAAAGTAAAAAATGTATATGCTCATGAAACCCAAGAAGAGATTAAAAAAAATCCTACATTAGAATATAATAAAACGAATTATGATCTTACTTCAAAAACAAAATTTTTCACAAATTCGGGAAACGAGCAATAGTTGCATTTAAAAATTCGGATTTTCTTAACATTAAAAAAGATCAAGAAAAATTAAATGCAACTAAAATCAATTCAATATTAGAAGTCACTAGAAAAGAACTAATACATGATATAGAAATAAAAGATAATATCCCCCAAATTTTAAAATGTCCAGAAATAAGTATCGAATTAAAAGGAATCAAAACTGAAGAATTAATTGATACAGGGAGTAAAACAACTTGTTTATCTGAAGAATTTTATCGAAAACATATAAATACATTGAAATTCGTACCAACATTACCAATCACGGAAAAGTTCGTAAAAGGATTTATGAGAGAACGTTTTACACGACTAAAAACACAAGTTTTAATAAATACCAAAATAGGTAAACTAGAAGTAGAACTGATTTTTATCATAATACCAAAGTTAGTAAAAGATTGCATATTCAAATATGACTCATTAAAACAAATAAACTTAATATTAGATACAACTAAACAAGAAATAAATATAAGGAACAATCATTTATATGATGTAATACAATATGAAGATATAATACTCACAAATGAATATTATGAGTCTATAAGAATAGAAAAAAAAAATGAACTTGTAAAATCAAAAAATTCTTTTTCTTTAGATAATATACCTTCATTTACGGAGGATATTAAATATATAAACGACATCTCCAAAGAAGAGGTCGTAAACGAATTAAAAAGTTAAAAAAATCTTGATAATCGACAAATGGATCAATTATTTAATTTAATATGGAAATATAAAAACATATTTGAAACAAAACCAGGATTATTAATGAATTATGAACACAAATTTGTAAGGGTCGTAATTATATTGAGATATTTTAAGCATAAATTCAATAACTGTTATTTGATGGTTCTTTTATGTGACGTGATATATTCATTTGAGTTAGTATTAGTGGATGTACTTTTAAGAAGGATAGAGGACCGTGGGGACTCGTGGATACAATGTTGGATTCGTGTTGCCCCCAACTTGTATCACGAGATACTTCAGTGGATGTGTGCAGGGACGTAGTCAGATTCGCAATGCCCCTGACCCGTGGTGCACATGTCTGGTGGTCTTATATATCAGTAAATAAAAATTTATAGGACTCTCTTGAGTTCCTGTTGGGTGCGGTAAGCCGCCGAGGAACCGGGATTGCTCCAGTTCGTGTTGCCCTGAAGGTCCGCCAGTTCGTTAGATTCCTTACCTAGAGGATAGCTTCGGTTCGTATTGCCCCGGAGATCCACTCCTTACCCGAGGAACACAAAAGAGGAGTAACTGGTGTACGGGGAAAACTAGGAGACTGTAATAGCCTCTTCGTCGCCCTTATAGCCCGTGCATTATTTAAAATGAATAGTATAATATACGAAATCATAATCAAATATATATGTATAAATTCGCTATTTATTGCGATAATATTACAACAGTGCTTTGAAGAGCAGAGCTCCCTAGTCAAAGCGCCGGACTCGTTGCTGATGGCAAAAAGTGATTAACGTGGGCTTGCATGGGCCTTTTAAACCCTCCAGATTCGCAGCAGCGTCAGCGGCTTTGATTAGGCGGCTCGAATGACTTGTACATTTCGCCGCGATTCACAATCATTATTTGTTTCGGCATACATATAAGTGTTTTGTATAGACGCGTTATAGGCGCTTGTTTCATCCATCTCACGTATTTACATTCTAGCAAACCGGGTAGCAAGTGTTTTAGGGGTAGCATCTTGAATTCAAATTATTGATAAGGAAATAATTACTTACTATATAAATTAGACCCTCACAACTTTTTTTCGAATAATTCCACAAATGTTAATGTTTTCTCATACTTTCAAATATTACTGGAATTAGAGATATCACAAACATTTAAGTTTGGTAGAATTGTCAATCCAAGTTATCTATAATACGGAGAATTTAAGTCATAACCTCAAATTTTTCGTGCGCGATTGTCGTCTATGCGATGGCAGAGACAATATGGATTTGTAACATAAAAACTATTCACAAAATTGAATCTCACATGTCTCGACTACCTATCACTAAAATTTTAATAGTATCACTGTAATAGTATTATGGAATGGATTACATGTAATTAAATTTGAAATTGGGCGCTTTTCCAGGATTAGCTTAATCCATGTCCCGAATTACCTAAATACAAATTAAGTGTGTCCCGTTACAGCTGAATTCGACATAAGTTCGAAAATTTGATTTTTAAACACTCATAAAGGAACAAATCAATAATTAATTTTTTTTAATTGATAGAAAAAAATGTGCGCTAACGGTTGAAAACAATTTTACGTACTATTTTGATATAGTTTTTGAAAAACCAAGAATGATAATTTCACACCGTCAAAAGTGTCCCAGATTACCTGAATTTACCCTATCAAAAGAATGAAAATTCTTACAGCTAAACTTTGAGCACAGACTAATTTCAAAAACTCAACAGCACAAAATATAAAACTTAATAATAAGTTAGAAAAACTGGAATTAAAAAATTTGGAGTGCTCAATCATGAAGGCAGTTAATAGTTCTGTTGACAATGTATTTTTAAAAAAGGTTAGAAAATTTCACGACGGCAGACACACTAAAGTTGAGCATATTGATGAAACACAAAATCAATTTACGAAAAAATATAAAAAATTCAAAGAAAATAATGGGGCAATATTATAGTACGTCAGGTTAGGACAGGCTCCGGTAGAGTGCCTAAGGGAACCGTAGAAAAAATAGCCAAAAATTAAAAGTCTGAAGGAGACTGTTTTTGAAGATACAATAAGGATGTACGACATATATTTATGGTCGAAGTCTGAATTCTGCCTTTCCCTTCGGTACTCAAACGTACAATTCATTTATTTTGATACACTGGAAGCGACAAGTCCGCCTCGTGTTCCAAAGAGATATAAATTTACTTTCGTAATTATTAATAATTTTATTTCCCGAACAACATGATTTACCTAACTCCCAATTCGCCTTTGACAACAATTGGACATTTTTGGTTGTGGAATCGTAAACGATAATTTCTCAATTGTCTGAATAAACTAACATGTCAGCAAACTTACATAGTGGTAGCAAATTTTCAACGAAATCACGAGCACAAACCACTTAGTCAAACGTAAAGCATTTTTAACTATTTCGATAACTAATTTATTACATGAGTATTGTCAATCAGGTTACATTGAGTAAGGAACATCGTTTTGTTATTGCTGCTCTTTCAAAATACATTTTTTTAAAGCTGCAACATCCTTTATAGCTCAATGAGCTGAATTTAATTGGTGATTTGCACATTTAATATCATTTATACTAAGCTTTTGACTAGATGGATATTGCTTAATATTATAAATATATATACGAAAATAATTATATTACGCAAATACTCCGTAAAGCATATAAATCATACCATGAGAAATATATCTAGTAAATAGCACATGGCGCTACTATTTGCTTTTTTCAAGAACTTTTACGTAAAAAACATCATCTTATAATCGATCGAAAGATTGTAGTTACATCTTTGTTGGGAACGTTTCCCGAGCTCCAAGGAATACCGTGGTAATCAAATTCCAACCAGTGATTCACACATTTGTTCAGAGGCAAAAGCTGTACCCAAGAATATGGGGGCTTAAGGACAGAAAATGGCGCTGTAACATTTTTTTGTGGAAGTGTAATTGCGACTTCTTTGAAAATAAATTTGTTGTGCATAGTTTTGAAGCCTTGAACATTAATCATGTATTTCGCTATCATAACGTTGTGACAATTTTTAGTCAACTAACCCCTCTATCGATATGTTATCTTTTTATATATAACTGCTAGTCACTGATAGTTATTACTCGTATCGCTTTCGCAAAGGCAAATTAGTACAAGGAAAGTTCAAGCAGCGATTCATTTAAGTACGTTCACGTGAGCAGTAAGCATGATAGAGTAACTTTGTGAGAATTTTGCTAATGCTAACGCCGTGGAGCGTTGCATGATTTTTCGTGAAATAGCGCAAATAGATTACCAACGCTTGCTGCATAGTAATAATATGACTGAGAAATGCGATTTTGATGATAATAGTAAAATAGTCCTTAAAAGTATCTCCAACTATAAGCAGTCTATAAAATTTTCATCGTTATTGGAAAAAAGTTATCGAATACTGCGTGTCATTTATTAACGTTTTTGACACCATTTTATAAAATGCTAGAAGTGCGAGGGTCAGGACTTGATGAAAAATTAAACACCCAAGATGATAATGAGTCTGTTACATGGAAAGATCTTGCTAGTGCTTTTAAAAATCATATGAGAACTTCTTTCATAGCAAATAGTAGTCATTTATACATTGTAAAATTCCTTAGGGCCGTGGAATAAGTAATCATTTTAAAAGTGCGAGAAATAATCGATGAGCAGAATGCCTTAAAAATTAATGCAGTATTCGCAACAGGGTTTTTGATGGTGAAAAATGATATAGAGACTATTGTAGTGAAATATTTTAATACTAAGTTTGATTCCATTTTTCATATCACAGACCTACATGAATGGTTTGAAACAAATATCCAAAAGCCCATTTCTACAGAGACAGAAGAATTTTAGAAGCGCGAATCTGGGTGGACTCTTCGTTTACATTTGAATTTAGTAGTGAATGTGAATAAGTGGTAGTTCTTGTATACAACTTTATAGTACTATCGAGAAAAAAAAGCTTGTATGAATGTACAGAATGGAGATCAGAAAAGCTTCAAAATAGCCATTTTGTCAGCTTTACATCCAGTGAATAAAACAATTCACAAGTGTCAAATTTTATACAATGCTAAAACAGTTACAGTTTTGAGGGAATTAAATTTTCAGTGCAGCTTAAGCAAGTTACAAAATTTGAGAAACAGTATGATGTATCTATTAACTTGGATTTTTGGACATATCCAGGTTCCTACACGGAAAAAGAAATCAAGCATCTGTAGCATGAATACCATCCATATATCGACAGTGTGAGAGAAGTATTGGGTTGAACGCATCGGTTCACATAGCAACACTGTGCGATACAGGTATAGACGGTATAAGATGCGCTCAAACGAATGTAGTATAGTCTGCTAGCGTATACACTGTGACACACACGGTCGTAGCGCGTGGGGCCCACGCGCAAAGTGTTTCGTGTGTACTCATACTGATTTTGAATGAGAGACATGCATGAGATGCACAGGCATCTCAGGTATTCTACGTGCCTATCATGGGGTTGGTCTTTTTCACTGTGCTTACTAAGGTATACTTAATCTATTAGAATACACATTACTGTAAATTCAAGGGCTGTCCTATGATAAAATAAAAAAATTTTTTATATATTCATGTGGCAAAAAAATCCTAATAATTTGATATAATCGAGACTCAATAATAGACAATTCTTTGGAAATAAATACGTAGTTCCAACTTCTACTGATATTAACCGATGTGATTGACATCATAGTACATAATTAGTTAAATCCATCATTTTAACACATAGTGGTAACAAAAAATTATTTTTGTATTTACCTGAAGTAATTTTAAAAAATTTTACAAAAACTATGAGGACTATTTCTATTGGCATTGTCATACTGTTTAATCTTTTCGCGCTGGCACAAGTGTTTACTAATTTACCTTTTGCCGTATAACCTTCAAAATTGTAACGTATACTGATGTTGTTTTGGTGATTGTCTCCGCTCTCTCTCTCTCTCTATATATATAAATATATATAATGCACTCAGTGCAGGGTGTTGACAAATAAAGTTGAGCACAATTCACATGTTGTACACTTGAACAAAATATTAGTAATTAATGATGAACAATCGCCACATTAATTTAGTACTCATTAAAGAAATAACTATTACCTTGGTTATTCATCATTATACACATAAAATCACACGAGCATCACACATATCACATCAGAATATCAGCTGTAATGAATGCGTATTGCAGACCGCGTATGTTATGTATAGGGTATGCCTATAGCACCCACTCGAATTCAGCGTGCGTACACGCGAAACACTTTGCGCGTGGGCTCCACGCGCTACGACCGTGTGTGTCATAGTGTATACGCTAGCAGACCATACTATATTACTTTGAGCGCATCTCATACGATCTATACTTGAAATCCAAGCATTGCACACGTGAATCGATAGTCATACTAACGCATTATAGATTCTCATGCTACAGCTGCTTGATTTTTTTTTCAGTGTAAGCAGATCTTTCACAAAACATCAACATAAAATATATATTTGTGACCGCTGTCTTTAGTATTTTACAACTAATAAAAAGTTAAAAACACTTATATTGGAGTGCGTTAAAGTGAATAAATATAAACTGAGCTTATAAATATCTGTAAACTCCCTTTACTTGCTCCTTTGTCATAAAATAATACTTGGTCTTAATCTTAGTGATGTAGAGCATGACTATTTATCCACAAATTAATTTACATAGTTCAATATTTTGCCGTCCCTCTGACAGCCTCTTCAGAATTATTATTTCTACAATCATACAGAACAAAATCAATGATTTTTCGAAATCTGAAATGATTTTTAGAACATTAAATAATAATAATAATGTCAATAGACAATTAAATACACAAAACTAATAAATTCTTATAAAAATTTTTTATTTCAAATCAAAAATAATATAAATATCAAATCATAGGTTATACAGGTAAATTGTTTCATCAAACACACTAGAAATTATCATATTTGTTATAATCAGTTTATATACAATTCCGCATAACTTCCTACATCCTTGGAGGTTCCGACTTTAGGGCTCATTGTTCTCTGTGTAACGTATTAATAATATTTGTACCGATCTTGATAGGCTTTTGTGTATTACTTGTCAGCACGGTCTAAGTATGTTTTTATCAAATAGATTTTTAGGTTTGTAACTTATAAGAAGAAATACATTTTTTAGGAACTTGACTATTATTAGAACTAAATACAGAGTTGTGACATGTTGACGAAGTAATAGGTGCCATGGTAGTCCATAAGGCGTGTTGTCTTGGTACCTGCATCGTATATTGTAGTTACAAATATTATAATTTTGCATTTATTTTACTAGCATTAAATTGTAATGAAGGTTTATTCTTTATTCTGTATGATTGTTGAAATAATAATCCTGAAGAGGCTGTCAGAGGGCGGTGAAATATTGAATTATGTAAATTAATTTGTGAATAAATAGTCATGCTCTACATCACCAAGATTGAGTCCAAATATTGTAAACTAAGCTTGTCGAGGTATGATAGTGAAATTTAAAAATTTGAAAATTACATAAATAAAAATCGTATAACATTTATAGCATACGCAGACCTTATTTATATTAAAACCCGTACATAATAGTGAGCTAGCAATAGAATACTATGAAGCATTTGGTGTTAGATATTAGATGTAAGGAGCAGTTTTGATAACGCGAGATCACAATATTTACTACAAAAAGAAAACCAAAATCAGTGAAAATGGAGCTACCGGGTTTGTGAAAAAAATGCAAGAACTCGCCTTAGATATGTAGAGCATGTACAACATTCCAGTGCCAACAAGATCATCTGAAAAAGAGGTCTCTAATTTTTTCGATTCTGATGTGTGTCATACATGTGAGAAGTCTATTAAATAAGTCTCTTTTTTCTCACATGTCGAGGCCCAGTTCACAATGAATATAATCTCAAATATCAAGACTCGCGAGGAGTCCTAATAGTTTTATATAATCTCAGCAACTATGATGTCCACTTGTTTATACAAGAACTTGTATTTTTCTTTCCCGCGAGAGTACAAGTTATACTTTGAATAAAAGAAAAATACGTTTCTTTTACGAATTACGTTAAAAAGACAAGTATAAACTTGTGCTTCATTGACCCGTATAGATTTTTCCCATCGTCGCTTGATAAGTTGGGATGTTACTTAAAACAGTACAATACTCTAGAAACGGTTTTCAGCCAAGACGATACATACTCTTTAGAGCAAATCAATATGCTAACGAGGAAGTTTGTACTTCCGTACGATTATGTAGGATCATTTGAAAAACTTTTAGAAACTTTGCTCGGATCTAAAGATGATTTTGACAGTACATTATATTATGCACATATAAGTGGTAAAGATTATACACATGCTCAAATAGTATGAAAAACTTTTGATATTCTAACTCTTGGACAGCATTCAGATCCTTACCTAAGAACTGATGTACTGTTATTAACAGAAGTATTTAAAAACTTTGAAAATAGTTGCCTCAAGGTTTATAAATAAGATCCCGCTTGCTTTTTTACTACTCCAGGCTTCACTGAAGATTCCTTGTTAAAAAAAACGAAAGTAAGTTTAATAAATAAGAGTATAATGTCAATTGTGCTTTAGTTATTAATAGAGTCTTTTTCAGATCTCACTAGAACTTATTACTGATATGTTCATTGAAAAAGGCATACGAGGTGGATAAGGTCACTGGTGTTACAGATTTGCAGAAACGTATAATAACTACTTAACAAATTATAAGAAGATAAAACTGAAAGCTATACAGCATATTTTGACGTAAATAATTTGTATGACTGGGCAAATACTTTCTTATGGTGGATTTCAGTGGGTCAATAATGTTAAGCAATAGCCTCATGATTTTTATAACATTAGCAGCGAAAGTGCTTATGGATATATTATTATTGTAACAGTAGATTTGGAGTATCTAGAGAAGCTGCACAACTTTTTAAAAGATTTTCTTTTTTGTTCTGAACTCATTTCAGCTCCAGGTTCGAAGCAACCTTAATTAATGACAACATAAAATAGCCAGCATAAATATGTACTTCATTATGAATACCTTGGGCAAGCTGTAAATCATAGATTACGACTGACAAAAACTTATCAAGCCTTAAAATTCTGTCAAGTACATAACTTGAAGAATATATTGATATTTATAGCAATGAAAAAAAAGGCTAAGGGTACGTTTTGAAGAATGCTTTTCAAACTAATCAATAGTGCTTTTTTTCGGAAAAATTATAAAAAACGAGAGAAAGTGAGAGAAATCGTATCGATGTTCAGCTTCTTAATCATTGGGATTGACGCCAGGGTGCGGCAGAGTACATTGCAAAGCCAAATTTTCATAGCTGTGATAATTTTGATGACAATATTGTAACCATACAGCTACAACGTACATAACTTATAATGAAAAAGCCAATATACATTTGGCTGAGTGTCTTAGACTTAACTAAGACACTTGTGTACCATTTTGACTACGGTTATATACTTGCCAAACTCAAAAATGATCGTAAACTTTTATACACTAATACAGACAGTCTGATGTATGAGATAACGAACCGTGATATTTATAAAATGATAGAATTTGATCCTAATGATCTTGGCACATCAAATTAGTCAGAAAATAATAAATTGTTGATGCCGTTAAAAAATAAGAAAACCGTTGGGCTCATGAAAGATGAGTGCAATGGCAATAATATGTAAGAATTTTTTTTTTGGGCTCAAAAGTAAGATGTATAGTATTCTCGTAGAAAATGAAAATGTGATTAAGAAAGCAAAGGGTGTTGTCATGAAAGTAGCTATCAATTTCAACGACTACACTAAGTTCTTACGTGACCAAATTATAAACATCAATCGAGAGCAAATTAATATAAGATCAGGTCATTATGAGCTTTACACTAAGAGGTAAAATAAAATTGTCCTTAGTTTCCGAGATAATGAACGATATCTTTTAACAGACACTACGGATATGCTGCATTGGGGCTGTTGTATAATTTAATTAATAGAAGAATAAAGAGCTGAAAGGTATGTCGAAAATTGTACCAGACCAGCAGCTAATGTAGACGACCACTTCTAGATATTTTCTCCTAATTAATTATCTGAGTATCTTGTAAGTGATGAATTATTGTTGAATAGTTTGTTGCAATCTATTAATAAAAGAAGCTAGTCAGTTCGCTATAATGGTAACAGTCTTACATTTTTCAACCCATAAATGTTAAATTACACAAATGTAAGAAGAAGTTTTTTTCATGGAACTAGTTTTACGTAGGTATAATAAATGATGCATCCATTCTATGTATAGGGTTCCTATTTATCTCAATAAATCTTATGTAAGACATAACATTTGCACGTATAGTAAAAAAATTTAATTTGCACGCATAAGTAATAACATAAAAAGACTATAACAGGATTCTTCGTCATGATTAATTAAACTTTTTTAAATATTGTCAAAGCTCAATCACTTGACAAATATTTAATGTCCTAGTCAACAGACAGTTTTTTGAAAAAGATAAGCATCCGGATACTTAGTTTTCTGCACTTTCTGCTCATAGAAGCCTCCAGAAATTGGGTGATTTTAATAATCCCCAAAATAGCAAGTTGGTGGATCTGTTGGAGCTATTCGTATTTTACCGAATGCCTCACTCGACCAGTTACATGTGTATCTTTTTTAAAATACTTACTTAGCAATATTTTTTCGCTTTTTATCTTTCACTTCAAATTTTGTTTTGTTTTTTTTTTCATCCCCATTGTTTTTGAAGAGAATTTTTTCAAAATTTTATTTTTATTAGCAACTGACACATCCTTTGGTTCAATAACTATCGTCCGCTGCTTTCGATTATTATAAGCCGTCAGTAACTACGGTGAAATGACAATCTACTTATATCTGCCACGTAAACTAAAATTTTCTCACACATAATGCTGTAGTTTACGATTTAATAACTTGCATATAGACGCTTTAAAGTAACTGTAAGTTGAGTACAAGTTAATTTTGTTTTTTTGTATGAGACTTTGAAAATTTGTATTGTTAATCTCTTTGCCACGATTTGTTTGCAAAGTAGTTGGTAGTCTTCGCTCTGTTGATATTGACTTCATAGCTGCAGTCACATTTTGACTGGTTGTACTTTTTACGGGCACAGCCCATGCATACTTGGAGAATACATTTCTAAGTGTCAAAAATATCTTTAACCTTTATTTTCATGAATATGAGGTATCATCTTCACAAGATTAGCTTGTCTTGTTTCATCCAAACCCTGAACATCAAACTTTTGGTGGAGGTAGTTTCGTCTTGCAGGTTTATACAGCTTTTCGACTGATGCTTCCATCTTTCCTATCTATCTTATGGTGTAATATTAATTGTATGTGCTACAATCATTTTAACTGTATTTATTTCACACCACATATTTAGTATTGCTTCTGAGAATACATCACTTTCATTGCTCAGTAATACATTTATTTTCTCTTTTTCATCCATAATCAAACATTTTTCTCTCTGTACAGTAGTGAGATTTACAGCATCGTAAGATTAAATATCTTATGCAACATTGCACAGTCTTTTATTTTCCAAGTAAAATTGACCATCTGAATTTATTTCATTAATATGACTAAGATTACCAGATGAATGATTTTCTGCTACTAGTAATCCAAGTCGATTGGCCACTTTGTTAGGGTCATTCCAGTAAACGTAGTTCATTCGTGTGTCTAACCTAGTAATTTTAAATGAATATATGGACCACCTTTGTTTTTCAATTGTGTAAATTTAAATAATGGAGCAATAACATAACTGAATTTATTTCTACTGTATGGACGATTCGTCAAGTAACTCCATCAATCCATTGGTCATTAGATATCTTTGATCCGTCGTTCAAATTTGATTATTTTTAAAATATGTACGCGAATCACCAAGTATATGTTATCTGTTTTTTCTTCTCTTCCATCCTATAATTTTCATTCCGTTCTGGCTTATTACTATTAAGTATTTGTAAATATGTATTCATAGGTACACTTTTATCGATATCATGCGCTGAATCAGCATCAACATCGTTTTTTTCAACAACGTTATCATAGTCTTTGATGGTGTCATTCGACGAAAAAGCATCTTCTTTATCATAACTGTTACCCTTAGCTAATTGGAAAATTAATGTATCGATTTTATTAATTTTTGGCTTAAAAACTTGGATTATATTCTATGTAGAGATTCAGAGCTAAGTAGCACGATTTTTACTTCCTATATGTTATCGATAAATAATTTTACGAAGAGGGTAAGTAATATTAAAAGTCTCCCAATCTGCTTTTTAAAATCTTATTTTTCCTGACTTTAACAACCAATGCTAACATTTAACAGTTTCTCTAGTTTTTTCAACTTGCCGAAGAACGTATTTTTTTACGAAAAGTGTGTATGTTAACCGCTTGAAGACTTAATACACACTTAACGAGTATGAGTGATATTTATAGCAAAACAGTCAAATTTTTTTCTATACTTAATATTGTCGACATTTTTTTCCTTATTTATTACGCTAAATCTATGTTACCCAATTCTCCAACAACTTACACATGATCTTTTGAATTTGTTGTATATCATATGAGTATTAGTATGATAATCTTGGATGTGCTTCAAATTTATATCATTTTGTTTAAATATCACTAAGAGGTTAAAGGGCCTAGCCGGATAAGGGGGGTGAAACTGCCTTAGCTCTAAAAAATCTTAAAAATTCATATATGTAGTGTACTGTAAAAAAAATTTCTGAAAATTTTTCTAGACTCGAATCCACTCATGGGTTCGCTAGAGGCCCTAAATGGTGAATTCTTGTTTTTTAAAGATACCTCCGCTATTTCTCAATCGATCCCAAATATTCTTTTTGGAAGTGAAAGACAAGAATAATTCATATTAACTGAAATTTTTTCAAAGTTTTTGGTGCCTAATTCAAATTTTGGAGAATGTTCGAAATTTTCAAAATGACATACTTCCGAGAGTCTTATTGGTACAGACTCAGAAAAAAATACATAAATTGTATTACATTCTATTCTATTGCTATGAATTTTTCCAGATTTTTTAAGATTTGGCAGCCTGAATAGAAAAAAAATCGTTTTTACCCATTTTTTCAATATAATGGCTTCAATATGCCTCAAATGAATTATAGAAAAAATTGACATATTATTTTTTGGTACTTTACTCAAACTATTTATACTTAAGAATACTTCATCAAAATGTATACTTTTTGTATAGTTTCATAGAAACGGATCCATCTTCCTGATTCTGCTTCCTCAGCTAACGTATTTTCTTTGTTTTTGTGACGTTCTACTTGCGATAACACGTCACTTGTAATTGATATATTTGCGTAAGATTTTTTCCCAAATGAATTATTTAACAACCAACTACTGTACAGTAAGTTTCTGCATCAGGAAACATTTTATTATCAAACTGATAATGGAAAAACTTCCACTTCTGACTTATTACATCATGTACTGCTTCTACTACCCATCGAAACATGGTTATTAATCGAGAATAATTTGCTTCAGCTGTCGTAAGTTGTTTTCTTTGGCCTTTTAGCAATGGCATTAAAACAATGAAGCCTTTTGATTCCAAATTACTTACAACATCTCGAAAGCCGCAATCTAAAATTAAAATATCACCCTTTTGCAATAAGTTCTTAAGACTTTCATTGTTTTCCATTTCACTTCTAAGAATATCAGCATCATTTTTATTCTCTAAAAAAAGTCCAAGCACGTCAACGATATATCCATCTATCATACAGATTGTAAAAAGCTTAACAAGATCAGTTTTTTTTACCGGAATACGATTTCCTTTGATTTTCGTTGTTAATGCTTTTCTCGTGTCTAAGATAAGTACTATCTGCGATTAAAATAAGTTTATCACTACCGATATCATGCACTTTTCTAACATTATTTACAGTGTAATCAAAATTGAATCAATCTCATTGAAGTCCTTAGATGTTGCCTTACATAAGTCACAACGCTGTGCAGAAGATGTATCTGTTATAGCGTTGCAAACTTTACTATCTATCATACATAAAACCGTTTCATAGTGTACAATTACTTGCTTACCATCTATGACAGTATCATGAGGAACGAGTTCATTGATTTACTTTGATATTTTATCTACTATTTTTTCAATAATTTCTGTATTTTCATGAACTTATTTAATTTTAATAGGTCTACAATATCTCGGAGAAGAAGGTTGAGGATTTTTCCATGTAACAACGGTATTTCCGGTCATTTTATTTACATGTTGAAGTTGTACTGGAACAATTGAAGTAAAAAATACACTTTCATCTGATAATGTTTCATCGGAAAACTTTTGTTTGTATGTACTGTGCCCTGAACTCCCGTCACAACCCCATTTAGAAATCAAAATTAAATTCTTGCATTCATTCTCATTTAACAGTCTTAGAATATTGATCTGAGATTGTAAAATTTGTTCAGCTGTATGATGTAGCAATGGCTGGACTGCCACTTCAACGGTTGATGCAGACATTTCCATAGAACAGTTTGGATAGCATTTTTGTTTTGTAGCTGTTATTATTTATACGATGGAAAGAGTTTGAAATTTTTTTTTAAGCAAGCATTACGCAGCTGAAGATATTGGTTTTTAGATAATTTCAATTCAATGATTAAAGAAAGTGCTTCATCACCTGTAAATACATTTTTACCCTCAGATATTCCCATGGATTCACGGCAGATTTTTGCTTTTGTTGGACTTCCTGTCGTGACCTCTTGTACAACCTTTGCAGCATCTGTCTTTCCCTCAGCACGTAATTTCATTTGGGCCGCATAAGCAAGCTCCTCCGTACTAACTTCTGCCCGTATTATTTCTGTTTTTCGACGCTTACTTCTATCAGAGAAAGATGCAATACTGGAGGAAGGTCTGCCTGTACTTAATTTTATATTTTGTTCTTCTGTTTTTGTTAAACCATTAAGAAAATCGGAATGGCTGTCATCTGAAAAATTAATGTAATTTTTGCCTTGTAATTTTAATTATACTTGTAAAATTAATTGTAATTTCTTTTAATTTATGCGATAAATTTATTTTGTATTTTTAGATTTCGCGGGAATCGGGTTCCAGCTCAAGAGTACTGCGCAGCTACTGCTCACTGTACATTAGTATAGGTATATATATAAGCGCGCGGTGGCTCAGTCGGCTAGGTCGTGGATTGGCACGCGGGAGACCGTGGTTTGATTCCCGGCCAGTGCGACTTTCGGGCAAGTACCTCTGTGATTTTTCACATGTGCTTTTTCACTACGCAATGCTCCTCGAGGAGGGTTTNTCTCGCTGATTTAATTATAATCTAACGAAAATACTTATGCCTAGACTGAGGCTGGCGTACTCGGGCAAAGCGAGAAAGAGTGGCTGTGGTGATCCCTTGAGCCGATAACTGGCCAAAACAACAACATTAATTTGCTACTTCTGGCGAACTCAGGCAAAGCGAGAAAGAATACGTCCTGGTTGGCTTCCAACCAGAGAGTAGACCGAGACGTTCGCTCGGAAGGAGCTCTAGCCGTCTCGACGGAGCCGGATGTAGAGCACTATAATATAAAAAAAGGTATATATATATATATATGTGTATATACTACACACACACACTGCTGCACACGTATAACCTACACGCGTTTTTGTAGGTTAGATTGAAATAAAATTACGTTATAAAAGACTTTTGCAATCAACTATTTATGCAGTTATTTACTCGATATTACGACTTTTTTTACAAAAAAACCGTTAAAAAACGGAAGGGCAGCTATAGGCAGAATTTTTTTTTTGGAAGTGGTAGATTACATCTTTACTAGCAATGCCCAATAAATTTTGCAGGGGCTCAAAGGGGTGCAATATTACTTTTTGTTCAAAATATATCGCATTTTTACAATCTTCATTCGTAAAAATTACGTATAGTAGATGCTTACTACACACTATTGTCTTGCTTGATAAATACATAGAAAATTTTTAATACACTTAACATACCTTCTACAGATGATTCCATTTGAACCGACTGCAATTTCTTGATTAGTGAACTTTGTATATCGCTTTGACTACGTACACCTTTTTGACGAAATATTAGGGTTTAACAACAAACGAACAAAGGTCAACAGCAATCGCAAATTTTGCAGACTGTAAAAACAAATCCAACCTTTCCCGACTGATTCCTCACTATTATCTGCCAGCTTTTTTGGATTTGGTCCCACTGTGCATCACTGCAACTTGACTGTTGAGACGATCAACTAGGCTCACATTCTTGATCTACAAGATTACTATGATTTCGTCGGCTTTGATCCATCCCTTTGAAAAAATGCAAAAATGTAACAACAAACAATTTAACATCACAATAGGTTTGTATTACATTAAACTAGATGTTTATCTACTGACATATTTAATTTCATCATGGTACAGTAGTTAGAAAAAAATTTTTTTTAAGGATAAACTTTTTTTATTCAACAATAGGTTTATATTTTATTTATGCTTATGTTGAATGGACTTTCTTATGGCCCTTATTTGAATTATGGTTAACAAAAGTTTCAAGAAATTACACTATGTGCATGCTAACTGACAACTTGCAATCAATCAAAATAATTGACCGATAAGCTTAAACATTACAGTATTTGAAAATCAGCTTACAAACAACGCATTATATTTACCTGCACAAGATATTTCTGAAATATATACGATAAATGTTGTATAATTCCTTATATATTGTAATTCAAACGTAAACGTTAATAAATAACACTTCTACACCATCTAAAGAAATACTGACCGTAAAAATTGGACTTATAATAGCCCAATGTACGTTAATATTAGTGAGTAATATTGTAACCTTTAGATCAAGTTATAAAATTAAGGGAGTTGGGTTGCTCCCGCGGGGAGGTGAAGGTGAGCACGTGTTTATTCATAAGGCACCGTGCTAAAGTCTGCTGTACTAACCTAGCCTAAAAACATCCGCCTTTTCGATTACGGAAAATGCATTTGTGTTCGACTCGCCAGTACTCGTTAACGTTTAAATAAAATACTTCAAAAAAATTACAGAATATTCTTCAAGGTATCTCGTTTCTTATGGTATTAATCAAATAGCTTAAATACTTTCTCAATGAGAGATAAAAAATAAGGAGTAAACGGTATAGTCAATCTGATCTTCTTTTAATAAAAGTGTGCTATAAATTTTCGAAATTAGAGGTTTTAATGGTATATCATTAAAGTATAAAGTTTCATTAAGGCCTATACCAAGTTTGAGATCATAATTTTGAGTAGAACGGCTTCTAAAAGTGATTTTGTGAAAAGCTGTTGCGCCACGCAAAAAAGTCGAGCTGACAGCAAACAGTGTACTCAGTGCGTCTTTGTCTGCCACATGAATGAAGCATACAAGCAGGAAACAAATTTGTTAACGTTTATGCAAATATCTCCATAACTGCAGACGCGATTTTATTGACACTTTGCACGTATACGAATGAAGTTGTCATAAATAACATATCAGTTTTTCAAAACATTCTCATTGCTGAGTCAAGAGTAATAGGTATTTTTTTTCAACTTTTTTGGTATCTTACATTTGAGCCCATGTTAAAGACGACGAAAAAGGGACACTTGAATTTTTTTCTCGAAATCTGTAAACGCGATTGTGCTCAAATTTGGTGACTACATCCATGCAATGTTTCTTTACAACAAATATATATTTTTTTAAATATTTTCATCGTTAAGTGAATTGCAACCCTACTCCCTTAAGTGAGGAATTATACACGTATAAGCAAAATAAGACTTTTATGTACTTTAATATAAATATAATGGAAGTTAAAATGAATTTTTAGTATAAGAATTAGGTAGATAAACATTTATTAGTTTAAGATTTTTTAAGGTTAGAAAACGACATAACGTAATTATTTATACTCGAACTACTTTTGATTACCTGTATATTATCATGAAAAAAAACCAAACGATAAATTCAGATAAAATGGATTCCTAATATTTCATTTCATAAGGTTAGGCTTAGTTTGTGAGATTGTTGAATTTTTACGAATTGATTGTGAAGATCTGACCACATCAGTTTTATTACTGCAACAGTCAATATTTATATTTGTTTCGGTCAAAACAAGGTTCTATTGCACTATACCCTTCTCTCTCCGGGCTTTTTCATACGCGTAGGTAAGTGTGGACGGTGGCCCGGCACTAATTGTCCTTGGACGGTATATCTGCTAAGCATGTAGATGACAGAACGTAGTTGAAAAATGGAAAACATGAGTTCAAATGTTATTGAAATTTTTGCTGTAATTCGCTCGGCTAAAGAAAGATGCCTTTAGCGAGCCTCGAATTACTTGGGCAAATATTTGATATTAATTTGTTAGTCGAGTCGCGAATCGACTAATAGTAGCGAAAAAGGCCGTATTGAAATAAAGATGACTTACTTCACAATTATAACAAATTAAAAATCGTGATTTATTCATCAATATAAATATATATACAATCGCACTAGAAGAATGTCGCTAGCCGCGAGGAAAACCACGATGCGAGCACAATTCTCATTAGAATTTAAACAAGCGAGGCTTAAGAAACTGAAGCTTAACCAATTCAACTTGAATTGTTGAAAAGTTTGCTTAAATCAAGACGACGAGTCGATAGGAGACACGACCTCATTAAATTGAATTCAAGACGACGAGTGGATATGAAACTCGATCTCGCCGATTTAATTATAATCTAACGAAAATACTTATGCCTGGACTGAGGCTGGTGAACTCGGGCAAAGCGAGAAAGAGTGGCTGTGGTGATCCCTTGAGCCGACAACTGGCCAAAACTACAACATTAATTTGCTACTTCTGGCGAACTCGGACAAAGCGAGAAGGAATACGTCCTGGTTGGCTTCGAACCAGAGAGTAGACCGAGACGTTCGCTTGGAAGGAGCTCTAGCCGTCTCGACTAAAGAGAGAGAGCCAGGAGTAGGGCTAACACACACATACACACACCAAACTGGATCTCGTAAGTTCTCAACGTCAAGAAAGGTATTGTTGCGGTAGTGCGTGCCCGTGTGAGCCCCCTCCAGGCCCCTCTGATTGCTATTGGCAACTCACTGAGCTGCGAGTGTCGCGCGCCTCTGTCCAAGTCATACTAACGTGAACAATTATACAATGAAAGTATTTAGTTACATACATCTTTTTAAATAATGCTTTGCACGTACCTGTTACTTAAACTGATATTCAGCGTACACTTAAATCTGTTTCCAATTATTTTTTCACATTATTTTCAACATTATAAATCGTACAAACTTTTTTTTCATTTTTCTATGTAAGTATACTTATCTTGACACAGTATTCTCAAGTATAAATAATTTGAGTAAAGAGCCAAAAAATAATACATCAATTTTTTCTATAGTTCATTTGAGGCATATTAAAGCCATTATATCGAAAAAATGGTTGAAAAAACGGTTTTTTGTTTTGTCCAGATAGCCAAGTCTCAAAAAATCTGGAAAGATTCATAGCAACAGAATATAATATAATACAATTTATAGATTATTTTTGAGTCTGTACCGATGAAACTCTCAGAAGTACACCATTTTGAAAATACCCCAAAAATTTTGAAAAAATTACAGTTAATATCAATTATTTTTGTCTTTAACTTTCAATAAGAATAATTGTGATTGGTTTAAAAATAGTAGAGATATCTTTAAACAACCGAAATTCACCATTAAGGGCCTATAGCGAACCCATGAGTGGATTGGGGTTTGGAAAAATTTTCAAAAATTTTTTTCATAGTGCACTACATAAATAAATTTTTTCAGATTTTTTAGAGCTAAGGCAGTTTTACCCCCTTATCCGGCTAGGCTCTTTACTCTGACTAAATTCTTTGGAACTTGAGCATAAGATTTGCATAGATAGAAGCGGTCAACGCTCTTGTAACATCCAATGCAGAAAAAAGATATCACATTATCTTGTTTGTCACAGGCAATGTCATTGAATATCATTTTGGAGTTACGTCGAGCCTCATCTGGATATTTGACTGATTTATGATCGCTATATGAAAAGTACTTTACACCTTGTATGCTCTTTAACAGTCGTTTTAGAAACTTATACTTTGGCTGATTTAGTGACTAAGAGTATAGATTAAGATTCTCAAATCTTAACTCGTTGGGGTGAGTAATTGAAGCCAACAATTTTTTTCATTTTTTAACAGTTTGACAGACCACAAAGAACAGCTCTTGTCGTTTAGGGTAGCCAACCACCATGGTTTTTTATTTCCATAACTAACTTAACGATTTTGTCTAAATTTACGACAAAAAATTTTATATTTTGTTCGATGAAGCTTATTTTTACTAAATGCTGACTAAGCTGAGACTGAAACATGATACCGTAAATAGTGTGCTTCTATTCTTTTAAGCTCATTTATCATCGTATTTCTTAATCTTGTTCATTAGTTTGTTTAAATTTATGACAGGAAGTTAAATACTTTTCTTTTGGAGCTTGTTATGGCTGTATTATTGAACACGAATCTATAAGTAGTGGTTCACTTATATTTTCGAACTCATTTATCGAGAAACACTTGAAAAATAGTGATCATTCATCGTCACAAAGGTTGTGGAGTTGTAAACGCAGTTTTTAATAAACTAACTGTAGAACTGCACGTACTAGGATACTAATATTATGGACTGGGCACTCAACTAGCCAAGCGATTAGTCCATGGCGATCCAGGTATTAATCCATCAGGTTGGATCAGGCTCGCAAACAACATGACATAGCCTATTCTCAGAATCAAAGAAACATTGAGCAAGAAATGCCTCTCACAAGATTTTCGTTGAGAAGGCGTGGCAAAGCTTCAAAGCCAAAGACTCTACTTTAGGGATAAAAGCTGCTGTTTCTACTATTACTAAAGCCATGGAATTGAAATCCAAACTTGGCATGTGATTATTTCGTAGAACGTATTGTAGTAAAGTGAGTAAGAAGAAAATGAAGCCGAAGGAAACTACTTATAAAAGCTTGATTGAAAGTGCCTCAAAGTCCATAATTCCTAGAAGTAGTGCTTGAAATGATAAAAGTTCAGCTTTGAAGGGAGTACAGGATGATGACAAAAAAGCTGGTGACAAACAAAATATTGTAATACCAAGAATATTGCCTACCCCGCAGGAAACTGGAGGATTTGTACCATATCTTATTTCTGCATTTGCTCATGCTTAAGTTGCTCGAAAACTGCTAGAGGAAAGTAAGAGACACAATAAGGGAATGGAAGCACTTCTACTTGGAAAGGGGCTATTTTTAAAACCATACAAGAACAGCTCAGGTCTACATTTAAGGCTTAGAAAAGGCTAAAAGATGGAAAAAAAATTTTCTTTTTGCGTAAACTGCTTTACACAGCCTATGACATCATCAAGTATCCAAAAATTCAAAAAATAACGCATTTCCCTAGAGTTTTCATGAAAAATGCTCTGTCGGCTAATGTGCCATATTATTCTGAATCAGCAATACTTTGTCTCGATGATAAAGATAATCCTGGTACTCACTGAGTTGCGTATAAAAAGCGAGGCAATAACGTGACGTATTTCGACAGTTTTGGTGACCTACAGCCACTGATTAATCTTATGCTATATCTTGATGTTAATTATGTGGAATATAATTCTTAAAGTTTCCAAGATTTTAGTACACACAGCTGCGGCCATCTTTGCGTCAGATTTCTTTGTAAAAAAACTCTATTGTCAGCCTATATAAATGTATCTCAATATTCAATTAACATTGGGCATTGAGAAACCGTCATGAGAGAATTATTGACATTAAGTTTATCATAAACATCATCTATTCTCGAAGCACAATATTTTCCACCTATCTAATTGTTACTAGCACATAACTACGTTTTTAGTCTAGTAGACCTCTTCACTTCCAATTTAATCAGAATTATCCATGAAGCTAATAATAAATTTCAAGTGATCAAGTAGTTGTTTTTCTAACTGGCAGCTACTATACTGTAAACAAATTTTGAGCAAATAAAGTGACTATAAAATTGCCTGAAAAGTGAATTAGAGAGGAACAAGAATGACAGGATCGTTGACTAAGGTGCCGACGCGTCTAACATCATGACGTTAAAAGCAGCAGCTTAACTATTATAATCGCTTCGACAGTGCATACATATAGACATACTCTTAAAGACATTTTCGACTCATGTGCTTCGTTTGCTGCTGCTGCTATTACGCAAGAGTCAACGCCATGATTGATGCCTTTGTCGCCATCTTGACCACTACAAGTTGATGCGATTCCTGCGGACTCAGCTGGGAGACGATGCTATTTTTGTTGCTGTCACGGTGTTCCACTGAGTTTCTACTGTTCGAAACCATGAATAAGTGTTTTTTTATTTTTTTTCAAACTTTGCAAACTTTGCTAATTCAAACAATACATTTATTTCCGTTTAGTTATTACTTTAGTACTCATGTATTAGTTGGGCCTTTTATTCTTTCTTTTCTTTTAATTATTTACGAATAAATTATTTGTCTTGGTTTTCATAGTTAATGCTAAATCCTGTATAAATTATATCTTTTTATTCGTAAAAATAGAGTGAAAAATTGTTAAAGAATTAAATGTAGTCCAAATAAACTTATATTGAGTTTGGTTCCGTTATATTGCAACTGATAATCAACTTTAACTATTTGAGGCATGTGACTCTAATGCTTGTTGGTAAATTAGAATTCAATACGTCCAATAGGTATACAAGCGAACGTCGATACACTTTAATCATTGTATCAATGGGCGCATATGCATAGATGGCGGTACTCTTCATACAAGCACTTTCTATTACCATCCATACATGCCCTTTCTCAATATATAAGATATAGAAAATACTTGATAATACAAATCCACGTAATTTCTTTTTCAAGAAATTTTCCTTTGGAGAAATAATTAAGAACGAGAAAAAATCCTCCCCGGGTGCGGATCGAACACACAACCTCCTGTTTACTAGACAGTTGCTCTACCACTTGAGCTACCGAGGAGC
>NW_019379488.1:1151274-1194457 GCF_000648655.2 Copidosoma floridanum | reverse complement strand
TTATACAAAGTCAAGGAAGAGGAATGGGAGGCCTCCCATTACTGGGAGGGGGGTAGGGGGAAATTAGGCAATTATGCTGCGAGGAGGTCGCCTAAAACCCTCCTCGAGGAGTATTGCGTGGTGATAAAGCACATGTGAAAATACACAGAGGTACTTGCCCGAAAAAGTCGCACTGGCCGGGAATCGAACCACGGTCTCCCGCGTGTCAATCCACGACCTAGCCGACTGAGCTACTGCGCGCTCCGTTAAATATAGATATCATATACATTATAAGTAATACTTCAGAATCTAGACAATGATTTAAGGAGTAAGGTGCTGATTCTTTTTTTGTATTTAAAAGAAAAAAAAGGATTCTATTTGACAATATTAGACATTTACATAAGAATTTTTAGGTCTAGTGAGAACATCAATAGCTAGTGATAGACTCCCTCTTGGTTGTTAGAATACTGACTTAGGCTGGTATTCTCCAATCCAAAATATTTCAGGTGGACGTTTGACTTTGAACATTTAGACATACTGTTCACGAACTGTGTTGAGGTTTGAATTAGTTTCTTTTCCTATCTTCGGATTTTCGATAGAAATTCTCCCTACTTTATTCTCCATTAGGTAGTAGTACTTGTTGAAAAATGGAAGGTTATGATGATACTCAGTTAGATCTGTACAATAAAATAAAGAGTTTGTTCTATTATTCTAAAAATATGGGTCAACGAAAATGACTGACGGCCCAAGCAATCACCAGGTGAAAACAACTTGATGTCTTTTTTGAGCAGTTTCAGAAAATTCATTTGCGCATCCTTAACCTTCCTCATCTTTATTTTAACCACGTTCATTTTAAAGATGATGCCTTTAAGAGAGTAAAATATTCCTATTATTGAAATTATGGTGAGTTTTTTACTCATCTTAGACAGCTTAGACAGTCAAAGATCCCAACACAGACCACTTCCCCTGGAGCTGGCATCGTTAATTATACAGCGTCAACCTTACCTCATATAGACCTCCCCCACTTTAGTAGTGACCGAGCAGGATGGCAGAATTTCAAGGATGTCTTCCGTGCATTGGTGCACAATAAAACTGAGATACCATTGATTTTCAAGCGTTATTTTCTTCGTTCACAGGTGACTGGTGAAGCTCCTGAACTCATCAACAACTTGCCTCTAACTGCTGATAACTATGTTCAGGCTTGGAACACACTGTGGGAAGACTACGAGAATTAACGTCGCCCAGTAATTAATTACGTAAATTCGATCCTAAATGCTAATCCTATGAAAAAATAGTTTAGTAAGCGAACCCAAATCATTAATGAGTGAGACCGTTATGCAACTCAAAGCCCTGGAAGCTCTGAACAGACAAGAACATGGTCTAGGAGACTTCTTTATAGGAGTAGTTTGTAATAAATTAAATTTTGATACTGCCAAGGATTGGCAAAAACATTTAGGTATTATCACTGAACTGCCTACACTGGTACAGTTTAAAGATTTTGTAAACTCACAATTGATGACTTTAAAGTCTTTTACGTCCGAACCTTAGTCAGGTTCTGCGGCTGAAACAGCTAAGCCTAGTAAAAAAAATAACTCGTCTCGTATTCCTATGGCTCATCAAACAACTGCCTTAAAACCTAAGGTTCCTTGCCGTTGCTGTTATTTTCCGGATCACAATATCCGTAATTGTAAGGAATTCGAATCAAAATCTTTGCTAGACAAGAGAAGTATTTAGCTTAAAGCTAATCTCTGCTTAAATAATCTGGGCTAGCATGCCACTCAATTGTGCAAAAATACTAGTACTTGGTATGTATGCCATCAAAAGCATCACACATTAATGCATCGCGAGCAAAAGGAAAATACTACTGACTTGTGAATCCCCAATACCAAAAAAAGCAGGTGTATTCAAGTTGACTTGGCAATTCAACCATCGATTCCTATAAAATTAGTACTCTTAGTGACAACTATAGTGCAAACAGTTGCTCCGTCAGGACAACTTATTTATATGAGAGCTCTTATTGCTCCTTGTTCTCAAGTGTCCTTAGCTTATAAGGCACTAGCTCAACTATTGAACTTACCTCTAAAAAAGGTCAATGTTTCATTGTCAGGTGTTGGAGACTAAGTGTTGGCTATCACTAAGCACTTGGTTGGCTTTCAAATCAAACCCTATTTCTACTTTGATTGTACGCATGAAGTAAATGCTCTTTTAGTTAGTAAAATATCGTCTTACCAACCATCGTCGTCATGTTCGACTTTAAATCTTGATCATATAAAGGAATTATAGCTTGCTGATCACAAGCTTATGTGTATATTCAATGATGTATTGTGAAAGTACAGATCCATCCTTTTTTTCCTTATGTCTCTTTTGTGTTCTGCCATTTTTAATTCTAGAGCTCTCGATATTAGACCGGTATAACAGCAGTTGCAATTTGCACATGGTGTGTAGTAAAAAATGTTTTTTTTATCGAGTGACTCGGTTACATCTTTTTCAAGGAAAAAATTGAATTCAACTTGTTATTCAAACTGTATACAAAATCAATGTAAAGCATTTCAAAATAATATTTAGTATGACTGTGCAAGTGGGGAATATAAAGTAATGATAAAATAAGCTTATAATTATTGTAATTTTTATTGCGATTGTACACCATATTTATATTTTGTAAAGTATTTATTCTTTTATTTGAAAATGTATCAAGCAATTTTTAAGGACAGTTGTTAGAACCTTGTTATCAGTTCTTTAATTAATTTAACCTGTTGCCTAAGAGACGTTCACAAAAAAGCTCATGATAAGCTCACAAAATGCAAACATAAAAATAAACAAAACTATGAAAATCATTCTCGATCTCAGAATTTAGAAGTTAGTATGAGAGTATATGTAATAAGAAAACCTCAAAAAGGAAAATAAGATTGAGATAATCATGGAATTTTCAAAACTGCCAACATAAATCAATATAATAACAACATACAACTATAAGCAGAAAATGAAAAAATAGTTATCAAACATTTATACAAAGTCAAGCGCTGTTACGAAAAAGACTTTTCTCACCAGTCTTTTTTTAAGTCGACTACACTGACATAAGGTTTTAAAAAAAAGTTCTTACTTCTAGTTCTTACTACATCTATTAGCAATTGAAAAATTGTTGTTTTATTTTATCAACAGTTTATTTATGGTCAATACAATGAGCTTATATTTTTTTCCCCTTGTGATCTACGTTAAGAGATTATGTTTAATGTAAGTTCAAACTGAATGAATAGTTAAAAGCTGAATTAATAATAAGAATTAACCGTATTTACTTTAACATCAAATTCGTATGGAAATAATTTAAGAAGTTGATATNAGGGATCAGCGACATGCTTAGGAGAAGTTGAAAGGGAGAAAAATTAAGTATCTAGTGGTTGTATCGGTTCACAAAATGATGTGAAGAGAAAAGTTTTATTATTACTACAAGAAAAGATGGTACTTAAAATAGCATAGTTTTACTTTAGTTTAAAGGCTCAGAGATATGTGTCTTGGCATGAGGGCAATCAAGAAGGGTCAATTTCCTTTGTTCTACACGAATAACTACTATTATAATAAAATCTTGGAGTGAATGGTTATTATTGTATATACTACCTGAATAAAGGTATACTATTATGTTCTTTGTATCTTAATTCTGCTTGAGTGAATTCACACTTGATATAATTATTGTCGAGCTCATTTTTTGAAAATTTTGTGTATGCTCTTCCTTTTTCTATTGATGAAATTATTTTTTAATTATTCAAGACTAATTTAGTATGTTAGTATATTTCTTTAAAGTATAAAATCATGCCTGATATGACAAGCTAACACTTGACCAACAAAATGTATTTTTATTTACCAAGCGAATTTTTTTAACTATAAACATTAATATAGAACTGGTGAAATAAAAACAGTTATTTCTTTCAATGCAACATTTAATTATTTATCATCTATTTTTAAGTTTTCAATCCTAGTATCTATCTCTTTTACTTCAATCACTAATTATCATCACTACTTTTTTAATTTTTAAATTAAATTTATAAGATAAAAGAATTTACTAATTATTATAATGAAGAAGAACTGTAAATATTGAAATCAATAAAGTCGGCATTTGTTTATGTTGCTGCATTTTTATTATGAAAAATCACAGTTCCTTTTCCAATGAAATGAAAAATTAAATTACAAAACATTTGTGTTTTCTGAAGCATTGTAGTAATTTGTCCATTTAAATCTGACTCCGACAGGCAATTATATATTTTCAAACATATTTTAGCTGTTTATGATTTTCATCGAACGATAAATAATTTTCCATGAACATTTTCTTTCTTTAATAATCATTTTTGAATTGTAGCGTTATCTTACAAGAAATCATTTTTAGAATTATCATATGTTTCATGATATCCGTAAGTGTAATACATCTGTTCATTCACATATCATTTAACTATTACTACCTTTTTAATTGGCAGAACTATTTTTTTTAAATCACTACCTTAATCAAATTGTTTGTTTCCGAATCGCTCATTTTTATTGCACAAATCTTGTTAATAAGTTTCTTGAATATCCAGTCGCAGTATACCAATCTCAAACGATGGTAATTAATTATCTCAAAAGAAAAATGATTCAAAAATTTCATTACGTCAGTGACAGTGCACTTTAGCATTTTGATAACGAAAAATTTTCACATATTTTATGTTCAAACTTTAATCTACCTTCAGGGGGGGGGGGCTTAAAGATTCGTTGTACAAACAAGTAAGTTCAACTTTTGTTCGTCAAAAACCATTTGTCGACCCGAAGGCCTTATGTACTCTTACTTACAGTATGCTGCCCTTTTAAATTGTTGACTTGGCGTTATTGTGTTAGGTTTTTACTGAGCAATATGTATGGAGTAGTGTTAGTGTGTCATACGTTAAACTGACGTTGACTTAGCGTATACATTTCTGTTTATATAATGCAGTACTTGCGTTTTTTCAGTTCGTTTCTTTATCTTACGTCTTTGGAAAGGTTTTGTCATACGTTTGTCTGTTTACTTTTGTTTTATATTGAATTAACTAAAGCTAAGATTCTGTTTTATAAATTGAAATTTCCAATTTAGTAATACGCAAGTTTAAAAAAAAGAGTTCAATCAATAACTAGTTTTTATCTTGTTAAATAATGATTAAATAAATTTAATAAAGCCGGAAGTAATCAAATTTTATAAATGATATAACTTATAAATTTTCAAATTTGCATTTACAGCGTTAGAACCAAATTTTATTTTTCTTCACTTGACTTAGTTCTATAATCGTTAGTTAGCCACTACTTACACGAATGCCATCACAAGATCTTACAAGGTTGACCGCAACAATAATTCCAATTCCACACGAGAATACCCTTAGTGATGATGATTATTAGGCTGTTACTTTTAACGTTGGAACCCAAGTCAACAATCCTTTATTTTTTCTTCCTGTTTGATTTACTTTTGACACGAATCTACAGTGGCCTGATTTGCTTGAGGTTCTCTCATATAGATTAGTTATCAAATTAAATCTTACGTTTGCTTAAAATGCACGATTCTAACAAGCAGCTTAATCACCAAATTAAGTTTTATATATCCTTTAAAGACGCAACTGAACTAGAGTTGCGAAATGATTGTCTTTATGAAAATTGGTCAGGCTAGTGTAATTTTTGACCATCCACCGACAGTCAATGACAAAAAGTATAGTTTTCTGTTGCAAAATAATGGTAATTCTTATTTTTGTCAGGTAAGGCTGACCGATGGTTGGTAGACCATCAGTTCATAACTATACGGATGCGAAAGGTATTTTTATCTTAGAGTTATGATATTTAATAGAAGAATTATTTATAATTTAAAAGTTACGTATTTGTTTTTAAACTTTTGTTGCTTGCACAGTAAAAACATCAGAACCTTAAACATTGACAATAAAAATTAATGTATGTTACGTTTATTTGTATGTGTTTCAGGAACTAATTATTACACACATTGATACATCATAAGTTTCACACTTTTTGCACCTTATCAACTAAAAAACTTTACAACTTCAGTCGGGATTCTCATAACACTTGTCTGAATTTTAGACTAGTGTTGTTAGAGTCACGGCTAAAGTAGTATTATTTATTTTTTTCTTGCAACATAAAGAAGACTTTTACTGGCTTACAATAGGCTCCGTGCACAAAAACACCAGCGCCAACTTGTGGCTGAATGGTGAGTCGGTGTGGTTACGAGAACACATGGAGTAGCATGGTTGCCTAAAGTTAATAATTTTTTTCATTAATATCAAGATCATTTCTAATAGCTTGATAATCTTAATTAGAATCCCTAACTTCTTAACTTAACGATGATATTTTTTTCAGCATGAGATTTTCCTTGAATAAAATATAAAAGAGACACATGTTCCTTTGTTACTCGTACATGTGAGGTATGTTGCATATGTTAGTACTACTAAGTATGCTCTATATCTTTCATAAACTTTACTGCCACATGCAATGTTTCACACATGTACGAGCAACAAAGAAACATATGTCTCTCTTACAACTTATCAAAGCAAAATCTCATGCTGAAAAAAATATCGTCGTAAAGTTAAGGAGTTAAGGATTCTATTTGAGATTAGGAAGGATGTTGATATTAATGAAAAAAATTATTAACTTTCTCGTAACCACGTGGACTCACCATTCAGCCACAAGTTGGCACTGAGGGTTCTTGTGCACGGATCCTTCAGCATTTTTTTGTTACCCAGATCAATTAGAAGACCACGTATAAAACTGTGTATTTAAAACTAAATTTTCTTTCAATGCAACATTTAATTATTTATCATCTATTTTTAAGTTTTCAATCCTAGTCGTTTTTAATTACAGTTGTGCATCTTGGTTTAATTATTCCCTGTATTGGATTTATCTAACTTCGGTAACAGGTGGTCGATCAGAAAAATTCTCTCTCGTCCGTGGACGGCCAGCAGGATGGTCTAAACACCATCTTCTGATAATCAGCCTGATGACCTCGCAACACTGAACTAAATTCACTCTCCAACCTTAATAGTTACTTTAGATTACCTGATGGAAGAGAACAGGTAAATATTTTAGGTAGATTTTACATCAGGTATCGAAATTGTGTACAAAATTTGTATACGCAGTAATGAATGCTAAAATTGTTGATTGTTCACATTCTTGGTTACTAGTGCAAATTGATGTTTTTTTAATTACTTTTTTTTATATTTTATAGCAGTTTTTAAGAAATATACCTACTAGGCTCTGCAATGCTATGTTACTATGCATATATTTGCTATCGTCATCGGCATAGTAAGAAATCGCCTTAGATTATAATTGTGACATCAATAACTTACACAGCTAAAGAGGATCTTATTTCACATGTCTTCCAAACCATCGCACTACAATTGGAGTATCCTCATGAGAAAGTAGATCCTCCGAGATGCGAGCCAAGTAAGTAAGGGCTGAGTCTTGAATTCGTGAGCATACATTACCAAGCCCCCGAGCTACAAGAACCACAGCCCAAACCACCGCCTTACCGTAGCCGTTTTAAAAAAATTGATCTTATAAGATGAGCGCTTTTGAAGATTGTTTGGAGGTTGCACGTGTAGTTAAAGTTTTGCGACAGTACCTCTCTTCAGAAGAAGTAAGTTACAAGTCACTCGATTGCAGAAGCTGATATGAAAGTTGCTGAGTATTGACTTTTTATAATTTTAGAATGGAGCTAGGTGTTCTGAAGTAATATATATTGGGTATATGACTTCGTCATATACGAAGTTGTCACATGCGCCCTTATAGCTGATAGTCAATTATTAGGCAGAAAACGGTTGAACCAACGTCAACTGAAAAACATTTTGTTTTGTTTAATAATAAAAAGAATAAAATTAATTAAGAAATAGGACATTAAAAATTATGTTTTTACATGAAATAGTACAATTAACAAGGTTATGCTGTTTTATTTCTTGAGTTTTTGCTGTTGTTAATCTTTCGTGCTGAAATTTTTTTTTTCCTTTTTTTAGAGGATTTTGCTACCGTAATAAGGGTAAAATAATATACAAGTTTAATAATAGTAATAATTTTTGCTGATTTAGATAAGGTTGGACTGCGATGTTCACGCTTTACTGTATCGTGATCGATGTAGTAAGGTAACTCTAACAGTAGTTGTAAATACTTAACATTCCACGAGATATTCCAATGGCGTTGATGTTTTAATGCGAGATTACCGCGGAATCCATCACGCTTTATTAAACTGAAGTGAGAGGAGGTACTGGAGTATTGTTATCATGTTTTTATTATATCGTAGTCATTGCTGCACAAATTGTGATTCAATACCAAAAGAGTCTATTCCGTTTCAAAGGTCCAAAAAAATGCTTTTTTTTAAACTAATATACACTGGTGTCATTACATATTAGAGATCTTTGTCACAATTGTATACTCTTAAGAGACAGATTAAAAGAAAACGAAAAATACTTTTTTTTTCGTTGTTTTGGAAAAAGTTATCTCGTAATATAAAATCAAGTTAATTGTAACAATTATAAATTAATTGATATAATTTAATTTCGCACCAAATTATTTAATAAATAGGTCAATAGATATCAAAATTGGAAGTTAGTTACCAACTGTACTATAACATTAAGAAAGAAGTTAGTTTATAATAGAGGTCGATTATAGCTGAGTGAATATGGTATTCGGCTAGTCTGCAGAAGCTTGCTGGTTCAATTTTTCAGGAAATAGTTTCTTGTTTTTTTAAAGGATAAGGTGTGGAATAAAGAATAGGTATTGGAAAGTTTTCTTGTTTTGCATATGCGCTTTGGTGGTGTTGTGTAGCGTATTAGGGCCCGTGGGATACAATGAAAAATTTACTTCCGTTACACATTGTCTTAAGGTCACTAATCTAAATTCGTCGGTTTTAGAAATTCAAAATTCTAATTCAACGTATTTCTCTCTTATATACATTAAATGGTCGGACTTTTCTTCTATGATTGAGTAGCAGTAGGTTTGTGCGCGGGCACGCAGGGGGTGGAGCCTTACTAATATATACATATGACCTTTAGAACGATTTGAGGTAAATAAGACATGTGTTAGTATTTTTTGTGATTGATTAGTTATAAATTGTTATGAACAGATGCAACTCTGTTTTTTTAGGCAGAGGACATGGACGTTTTGTCTTGGTCTATTCTAGTGCTACTGTCGACGATTTCTTCGGCTCTTATCATTTTATTTTAACGTAAAGTTTTTCAAACATATATTTTAATTTATCTTACAGAACACGAAATTCATAAAAATTATGCTCATAAATTAGAATTATTTAAAAGAAAAGTAGTTGACGTTTCTAGATTATCAAAAATGATCAAAATATTTCGATCACAGAAATAATAATAATTTATTATTTAGCATTTCTTGTTAATGTCACTTGATTAGAAAATTTGATAGTTACTTTTACTTTCCTCATGTTGCTTGATTGAAAAAAAAATCTTTATTTTACTTGATGTAATAAGGGATCAGCGACATGCTTAGGAGAAGTTGAAAGGGAGAAAAATTAAGTATCTAGTGGTTGTATCGGTTCACAAAATGATGTGAAGAGAAAAGTTTTATTATTACTACAAGAAAAGATGGTACTTAAAATAGCATAGTTTTACTTTAGTTTAAAGGCTCAGAGATATGTGTCTTGGCATGAGGGCAATCAAGAAGGGTCAATTTCCTTTGTTCTACACGAATAACTACTATTATAATAAAATCTTGGAGTGAATGGTTATTATTGTATATACTACCTGAATAAAGGTATACTATTATGTTCTTTGTATCTTAATTCTGCTTGAGTGAATTCACACTTGATATAATTATTGTCGAGCTCATTTTTTGAAAATTTTGTGTATGCTCTTCCTTTTTCTATTGATGAAATTATTTTTTAATTATTCAAGACTAATTTAGTATGTTAGTATATTTCTTTAAAGTATAAAATCATGCCTGATATGACAAGCTAACACTTGACCAACAAAATGTATTTTTATTTACCAAGCGAATTTTTTTAACTATAAACATTAATATAGAACTGGTGAAATAAAACCAGTTACTTATGTACATGTGGAACTTACACTAAATCTTTTTTTTCTGTATAAATATAACAGAATCTCTGTGTTGAACATATGTTTTTTGTCACATTAGGGTTACTTAAAAACCTTTATTTTAGTTTACCCAGCACTTGATGTATCGGATGAAGATGATTACATATCTCAATTCAGAGGAAAAAAAAAAAATGATGAAGCATGGAATCCTAAAGCCCAGCTGGGTTCACTGTTTCCTAAAATAAATCGGCCAACACGAATCACCGCAAAAAAAACTACTGTTGACAAGTGTTTAAAAGCAGCTGCAAAAAAACTCACCAAAAATTATGTAAGTCTTTAGTAAAACGATTTGATGTGTTATAATTTTAATATGTTCGTTTTTTCATACTGTGAATAATTCTTTTGTCTTGCTCTTAAGGAGGCTCAACACACCTATCGAAGTAATTGTGAAATAGATGAAATTTAAATCTACAGTCAATTAGTATGTTTTTCACCTCTATGAAAAATTTCAGCATAGGTTGCTCCAGAAAATTTTTAGTAAAACGTGTTACAAGTGAGCGTCTTACATATAGCCTCTTATGGAGACGGTACTTTTTTTACCGGAAATCTCATCATAATTCTCTCAAATCACTTTCTCCATGAACAAAAAACTAGAGACACGTAGTTTAACTATCACTCTTTCAATTAATTATAAGAAATATATAGGTTGCTGCGGATTTTATTGAGATATTTCTTTCTGAAGTACACTAATAGACACGATTAGAAAAATGTTGGTTAGAATGTCGTCCGCAAAAATATACATGACTATGGTCATAACTATACCTACATATGTTGTTGACTACATATGGTGTGTTGAGCCTCCTTAATTTCATGATTTTTTCAAACCTGTAGGATACTTTGAGATCTAGCAAGTTAGTGTCACTTTCGAAACTTGTGCAAGGTGGCACTTTTCTTGTTTAATCACTGATAAGAGTTATGATACTCACTGAAAAGTACTTAGATACCAATAGAATTTGGTGTTTATTTATTTCCAAATTTTATAAGGGCTATTGTTACAGACTTTTTAAAAAAATTAAGAAACAGGTAAGTCTTATGTATTTCTTGCCTTTACTATCATGAATGTAGGTTTTAAATTTGTTCTGAAATTTGGACAAACATCTTTAAAAAAAAAAGAAATACAAAAATTTACCATTTGTTTTAGTAAAACTTTCTTAGGTTCTTTCTTACTTCAATCCAATTTATGATGCGATTGTAATATTTTCTTAGCACTGCACTGTTTCAGGAATATAATGTAGTATAATTTTATCAAGTTAAATTTCAGTTAAGTTTGTTGTAAAATCATTAAAGCTTCAGTGTAACATTTTACACGTTAGTTTTTGAATGACTTTTTTAACTGCAATTCAGTGTATTAACTCCATTAATTAGTAAATGTTGATCGCAGTAAGGCATTGTTAAACTTTTTTAAAATTTTTTTATTCAGTAAGCATCGTAAATTTTAAGATCAATTAATCTATACGCATATACACTTATACGTAATCAATAAAAATCACTTTCGGTACGTTTGTCACTCGCTGCTATACGGCCGAAAAATTCTTGCAGAACTAGCCACATGTTAAATAATTTAACTCACTTAACTATCTTTTTTTCGAATACTGAGTCTGAAAATAATTATTATGTTTATAATAAATAAGATAAAAATTATTGAAGAAAAAAAAGAAGTGCATAAATATAACAGTTCTTCACGTTTATCCGTAATGTTTCTTTATCTTAGGTCTGGTCCTTTTTTTCTTTTATCGTGTGTTAGGCCATAATTCCTTTTTTTTTATTTTTGTACAATTTTGTAAATTCCTTAATACAATTTAATCCCTGGTGTCATCCTGAGCTAAAGCTCTGTTACAAGCACTAATGATGGTTGACACTGTAACTTTGTATAAAACGCTCTCCACTGGGACACTCTTGCACTTAAGGGATCTTATTACAGGTATTAATGACATGAGAAAGTCTACAAGATGTGCAGACCTGTGGTAAATACTGTTGCGCATAATCGATTATTCACTGAATTAGTATTTGTGAAGTTGGGCTCATTGTCTCTAGAGGTAAAGTCGCAGAGAACGTTGACCTTTTCTAGGAAGTTTTTTACAAGTATTTGTTTTTACTAAATTTAATGTTTTCCTTTATTCGTATGAGTTTCGTATTTGTATCTACAGTGGGTTTCTGGTTAGCTTACAAATCCAATGCGCTGGATTCCATTTCTTTTTTTACATTAACTTTTATGTTAGCATTTGTGTTAAGGTTAAGTTAGTAACTACACAATTGCACTGTGTATACTACAACTTTAATTATAAATTTTAAACATTAAATTTAAATACCATTAGCCATTCAGACTCCTTTTAAATCCTTAGCACTAATAAATTGTTGCTTGTGAATTAACATCTATTTCTCTCTTATTTTCTCTCTCTTTCTCTCTCTCTCTCTCTCTCTGTCTCTCTCTCTTTTAGTCTGTTTGTGTCTCTGACTTCAGCTTTTTGAAGGAATATATACTGTTTCATTGCACAATCAATCTCATCTAAATTCCTTTCTCTTTAAAGTGGTAGAGGGAGAATTAAGTGACATTGCTATATTTTTCTCTAGCTCTTGGAGGTGAAAATAAAAATCTTTACTTGTTGTGTGAGCTACCTTTTTCGCTCATTCTACTCCCCTCTTTAAACAGTTTGACATCAAGCATTCTTTTTTGCAGCTGTACACAAGGTCACATGTACCTATACAGGAGATAACACTACTAGCTCAAACAGGAGTGCATACATTTACAATGGACGTTATGCTGTTTAAGTTAAGCTGTAATTGGAAACCCTCACTACTGAATTCATATGCATGACATATTGAGCAATAAATAAAAGCTTTTGTTAAAGTATTAAAAGTAAGTAGTATATTTCTTCACAAAAGTTATATACTAGAAAGGACATATAATTTTGACTTGTTTAGCCATGAAGTACGACTGGTAAAAAAAATGCAATAAAATTGAACTCCATGCTTTGTAGAAAAAAAAGTCTTCTGTGGCAGTTACTATAAATTATAGAAATCTAGAACTGACCAACTAATAATAAGCTAGAGCGGAGAATTTCAAATTTTTCAATGCCAATAAATATCATAAATATAAGAAGGAATTCAAAAGTGTTGTTCAGTTTAAATCTGTGTGTAAGTTATGGCAAGCAGAGCCTTTACGTGTTTTAGAATGTGTCGTAGAATTTTCCGTGTACTTTGAAAAAATCCAATAAAATATGAATTGTTACTGCTGTCCTCTCCTCAAAAATATGTTACATTTATACTTTTATACTTTTATTCTTCTTGTTGTAATTTTGCATCAACAATTTTTTAGCATAACAGTGCTCCACATAGTACAAACGGTCTAAAAAATCAACGCTTTCTGACGGTAAATTTATCAATAAATATAGCTATTTCAATAAAACCATAGTACAAGATCAAGACATTGCCAGAAAAGTACCGTGAAATCATAACTGTGAAAATTGAGAGATGTTGCGAGGTAAGCCAGGTGAATGTTTCATACTTTTTTTTCTGATTTTCTCGTAAGTTAAGTTGCTGATATTATATTTTTACGAATTCAATAGACTCTTTGTTAAAAAATATACAAGAACTTTTCAAAATTTTTGAGGTTAATCAAAGATTTTCGAAGATATAGTCGATTTTGTGACCACTGTCCGTAACAGTAGGTGTTGAATTGGTGAATTTTTAGTATCAATTTGCGAAATAATTAAGTCATTGGCCCCAGTACTTTCTTATCGCGAATGAATTCGGCATACTTTATTTACATAATTAAAGAATTTCAGAGGTTTTGATCGAGCCGATAAAAATCGCCCAAGCTACTTTAACGTTTGACTCATTATAGCTGTAAGTATATTAATAGTATTGACTTAAAGAGGCTCCATCGCCTACTGATGTAGTCAATTCAGTAATGATGCAATGTCACTAGACGATATATTTTGTTGTGTGCGCTAACGTAACTGCAGACCAAAATAGTATTGTAGTTATTTTATCAATTTTTTCATCGCTAACTCCTTTTAAGTCATAAAGATCTTCTAGATTATTATGACTTAAACATCTTAAAGATGATAATATCAGCTTCATGGTACGTGTATTATTTTTGCGTGTACAGTTCATTTTAATAATTTAATTGATCGTCAAAAGTTTGCTTCAGCGAAAAGCTGCGAGCTCGAACAGTGCTAACTTTGAATTGATTTATTTCGGAATTTTGATTGCAAATCTACATAAATAAGGAGACCATTTGATTTAGCACGTTCTAAACTTAAAAAATATATTTTTCAAAGTTCTTATACATTCTGTGATGGAGCCTCCTTAAAGACATAATATTTTATAACGTTATGGAAGATAGTTTTCCTGCTTACATCAAAAAGGTGACATTAAATGTTCGAGTTCTATATGTTAGTACAAATACTTCCGATACTTCTTACAAGAAAAATATGTACTAGTGTGGGGATCCGACCCTACTGCGCAACCGTCGGTAAAAGAGTAGGCTCTTTAGCTTTCCTCCGCTTCTCTTTCCCCCGCGTCTCTGCTCGTCACGCGAGGAGAGAAGTCTCGACCGTCATTGCAAGCACACATTTTGTAGCTTCCTTGAGAAGCCCTTTCTTACTAGTGAATATTAAACCTTTTCTTGTAAATGTTAACAAGCGTTTAATTACTTCACCTTATTTCTCAACTCCTGGACACGGCAGCCATGGGACTGCCACCTCAAGCCGATTCATAGGCCACATACATATATCCCATACTAGTACCAGTATATTTGTAGTGGTAGTACACTTTAAACTACCTTACTGAGTGTAATTATTCCTTATGCTTAGTACGTAGACACCGGATGCGTGGTACGGATTTTTTCTGTACCAGTACAGAAACGTAATTGGCCAGTGGAGAATGTTTGTAGCTGTACCTACTTGTAACGGATATTCACCAACATGTACGGATACATATGCATGCACATAATGTATGTACATTATCTCGCATACACGCGTGTAAGTAAGTGTGTATTTATTGTAATGTTAATACGAGCGTATTTCAAATATATACACCGTTTATTTTGAAGATAAAAGTCCATAAACCTAACGCACTACTTATTTTTAATGTAAATAAGGGAATCAATATCAAGAGGCAAAAATATTAGTTACTAAATAGTTTTAATATTGAAATTAAAAAACCGCTATGACATGTTTGGAAAATCAACGTTAACGTGTGCACCGATCAATTAAAATTAGCTTTATCAACGAATAACCTACAAAAATGAGAAATAAACAACATCCTCCGAGTTTCAACATTTCACATAAAAAAAAAAAAAAATGAAATTTATCCATCCTGTCGACAGTGATTTGCCAAAAATTCAAGGGGTTAGAATTTCAGCATCCACCACAACATATTATAAAATATATAGATATAAGTATAACTAGATAAAATGTAGTGATTAGTGCCATAAGCACTTATAGTCACTTTTGTGTTGTATAACTGTTTTTCACTTAAAAGTAATAATTATTGAGCCAAACATTTCAGGTAACATGTAAACAAAATGATACAGTGACAATTTTATACATGCATGCATATATTTATATCTCTCCACGATATCAGCGCTTGCACTATGCGCGGTACAGTAGAAAGCCTTGCGCAGTATACAAAGAATAGATTTTCCATGGTACAGGAAAATCCTGTACCGACGCTATTGAAAAACTTGTTCTAGTATAGTTATAAAACCGACTTGTCACAGATTTTTCGGTGATGCAGAAAAGTATGTAAAAATATGAAACTGGTAACCTGTACGTTGTCTTTCTATGCTTATCACTTGTGGTATCGCTGATTATGGTAACAACAATTTTCCAGGTACTTTTTCTGACCACATTTAAGCTCTAGCGTCAAAGCAAATAAAGATAATTACTACATTAAACAGTAAGCCTGTACGTGTAATCTATGTACGCATAAGACTAAAGTAATCTATAGCTCATGTAAAAGAATTACACAAGCTTATCGAGCTTTAAAATTTTTGCAGTCAACGTGGCTCTAAGAAAAACTTCATGTTATTAGTAATAATCAACAAAAAAAGCTAAAAATAAGTCTTAATAATTGCTTATTTAACAAGATATTATACAATTTTTCGAAAAAGTAAGAGAATAAAGAAAATAAAATCGATGTTAAACTTTCAGATTATTTGCACAAGTGAAAAGAGTAACTCCCTCGGAACTTCTACTTGATCGTTTTTTGATAACTTGAACATCGTTTATGGTTCACATCAACAATAAAACACCACTTGGTTTTTCTTGAGCAAAAATTTTTTATTTATATACTTGTCAATATTTCGTCTCATCATGGAGACCTTTTCAAGACTGTAAACACATTGACATATATATTAGCTTATTATACATAAAATATAAAATAAAATAAGAGTAAAGATACAATACGTGTAGTACCTCTCACTTTTTCACGCAAGAACCTCACGCACTATAGACCAATAGTTTTATTTTATACGCAAAGCATCTTCTAAATAAAGGAGAGAACTTTTTCGATTATAAACTGTAGGTAGACTGCCTACACTGACGGACAAATAGGTAATGAGATTACAAGGTACGTGGTCTTCATGCACATGTATACATTAGCGGTTGAGTTTGCTGTGTATCTAGCTATTAGTGGAACTGTGTATAAATATGTGAGCTTGGATATAGTTACAAGAAGTATATAAGTACAGATTGATACGTTTTTGTTAGTTTCGACTTAAAGTAGTATTATTTGGTTTTTTCTTTTTAAACTGAGATTTGGTATATTTGTATGTATTAGATAATTTATCCAAATCGTTTTTTCTCTTGATGTTGTGGTTAAAGTAAAGAATGTTTAGCATTTTTATGATTTCTCTTTCTAATTGGTTTTGTTCAGTACCTATTATTTTAATATTTTTGTTGTTTATGTTAATATTAAAGTCGAAACTACGGTTATATTCTCTCGCATGTAGAAAAAAGACGGACTTTTCAGATTTATTTTTATAGTCTTAAAGTAAAGTCTTGAAGTAGGTCAGTGCCAAACACAATTTTTATGGATATGAAATTTTTTATAAAAACAGTACGGTACTACAGTTCAAACTACAGTAAATCGAAGTTTGAAAAACAAAACGTGTCTGATATTGACTGTTATAGCTGCATATATTTCTGATAATAATAAAGGCGCCGAATCAAGTTTTGGGGTCTAAATTGCTCCATCACGTCTGAAATCTCACCTAACCTCAAAAAACATCAAAAATGATTTTTCAAATCAGTAACTGCAGGCTCTCAATCCAAATAAATACAAAGTAACATACTAAAAAAGTTTCCAAATTTACAATGATACTTTGTCTAGTACTAATATCCCAAAGGCAGTTTTCTACGTATCTTTGAATTTAAAATAAGAATTTTGTCTTATTAATTGCTCTTTATCATTATAAATTTAACCAATCTTCAAAAACACCGAAAATAATCACGTAAATATCAAATTCTAGGCTCCTAATGCAAAAAATGCACTCCAACGATTTTAAAATAAAAATTACCATTTTCCTTGTTAAAAATACCCTAATTTATGTGTATGTCCAAGTAACATGTCTAACTTTGTAAAAAAAATTTCAACCTCAAGAAACTAAACAATCCTTACTGAAAAGAAAAATATCAAAATATCTATTGGTTATTGTTAACTGAATTGTCTTAAGATTAGTTAATTTATTTAAGAGCTTAAGTGGGAATAGTAAAAAAAAAAATTGAACATAAAACGGCGTTTCATTGGCTTATGCCTTTAGCAGAAAGATGGACTCTGACAGACTTTTTTTACATTTATTGGAATAGCTGTAATAGTACTTACTTTACGATACATGAACCATAATCTATATGAGATATATTTATTAAGATATAATGAATTTTTAACAATGTGAAAAAAAGCCTAATCACTCAATGGAAAAAACAAATGCTTGTTAGCAGTTTTTAAATAAAGTTGGTCACTGCAGTAATTTTTTACATATTTTCATGTTTCAAATAAAAATTCAGCTCTAGAATTCTATAATGTGATCATATTAAACTTGTCTTGAAACGAAAAATTACAACTTATTAACAAGATAGTTAACAAAGATGGAAGTACATAGAAAAATAGTTTTGAGAAACGTTTTAAAAATTAATATGTTTATATGTTTTGTACAATATTGACACATGAAATCGGTCTGTTTTGCTTAAACAATGAGTTTTTTTTCAAATGATCTTTTAATAAATTTTCTTTTGTATTTTATAGTTGTATCTCTCTTCATGGTCCAACAATGGCCAGCTTATATTTGTTTGTCGTTAAAACCATGATATCTCTTTTCAAAGTTTTTCAGATACTAATGAAACCTTCCATTTGCTCTTCTCTAAAACTAATCAACTTTTCTAAAAAGTTTTTTAAATGACAGTCCAAAAAATGTTTTTAACTCATGAGACAACCTCATCCAGGAAATCTGTCGGTCAGCTTTTAAAAAATAACTTTGTACTCTAGATCCTTTCTGTTTCTTGAAAAGCCATTGGTATTTTCTTAAAAATTTCGACAGGCCATTTTTTCGCTACTCGTTATTTTATGTTCAAAATGTTCATCGTCTGATAAAGCTCTGACTTGCTGACTATAAAAAACTCCTGAACTGATTTTGGCTTCCAAAAATTTATGAAATTCAAAAAATATGTACTTGAAAGCTTCACTATTTTTTTTTATTTTTTTATTACTTTTACGAACTGTTTGATAAGTCGTAGTTATGTATGCAAAGGTGATAAGGACTTTTTTAATGGGTATTAAAGAAGATTTTGAAACATTTTTTAAATCTGGTGTCATACTTTCTCTGGGCGGCCATTTTTTCTTGCCACAGTTCTTTTTTAAGCTGTCTTAAAGGTATCCGCCTTTTGGATCTGTACCTACAGTAGAGTAGCCCACTGCATTTGTGTGGAGTTAATAAGAAAGTTCATTAAAATAGTCAGTAATGGCTTCTTCGTGAGCTTTGCTCGCTATCTCGCGTTATTAAAAATAATATTATCTATATCTCATGGAGGACTGACAGTAGAGTAGCCGACAGCATATGTGTTGAATAAATAAAAATAATACTTACGAGTGGCGTTGGCTCAGTGGTAAGCGTGCTTGCTACTGATACAACGCTGTTCTAGGGGTCGTGGGTTGGATTCCCGGTGAGTGCAAATTTTTTTTCAAAAACTGTTTTCACCGGGAAAAGTTCCTATGTAACCCCGGCTGTTTTGGGGCGGGTTTTTCCGTGGAATTTTCCTTCAGAGTAATTCCAGGGTTTTTTCCTTGCTCCACAGGTCTTCGGGCCTGGGTGAATGTGAAACAGTGTTAGGGCCTAATAGGTAGGGATCAGCGGGCCCGATGCTAGGGAGGGATCGCCAGCCTTACCGGCGAGGAGTGGCCCCTGAAACATTGGGCTTCTCTGGGGATGCTAATTAGCCTGGATCCAATGCTTCGGACCCAGACTACACAGTGGCGAATTGAACCGATGCACTTCCCCCCGATGCAGAGAGTGTCAGCTTAACTGACAAGGTGTGTTACACCGGAGATACTTCCACTGTGCCCATGGTATGATTTGTATGGTATCAGTTAAAGAGAAGATTTGGGGTAAATGGGTGTGGCAATACACCCCCACACATAGGTGGTGAGGGGGTGGCCCCGGCGACTGGGGCAATAGGCTGTCGCGGTAACCCGATATAAAAGAAAAAAAATAAACAAATAAAAATAAAAATAATACTTCATAAATATAGTTATTTTCCAAATTATTAATATAGGATTTTTTTCATATTTCTACTGTAATGAGTACTTCAAGAAACCTCATATGTAAGCCCAAATTACAATAAGTATTAATATCAAAGGTTCAACATTTAATTTTTATTTAGCGATATTAAATTATTACCAAAAATTAGGTAAGATACACTCTTACATTATACTACATGATTCCATATTAATATTTCGTTGCCAAGAAACATTAAAAAAAATTTATAAAATATTAAAGAAATTAAAAAGCTTTAACTAAAATGGGAAAATTTTCAATTGTATTAAAAACCATACGCTAAAGCTCATACTGTGCTAGTAATATAATGTTCAATTTTACAATGTATCTTTTTTTTTATGAATAAGATAGTTGTGCACATGATTAATAGCACTTTGAAAGAAGAAGGGCATAACATATGTCATATTTAGTACCAGCACTATAAAACAAATACCTACTGTTTTAAGGTTATGTTATATTTCTCCATTCCTAAAGGTCCCTTTATATATACCGTTGGTAGCAGATGGATTGGGTGTACTAGGCCTTAACTAAAGATCCAAAACACAATTGTAAAGTTTAATTGTTTGTTGTAGGGTGGGCTCAAGTCCCAGTAAATAAGAGCTACAGCTCGTTATGCTGACAAAAAAAATTGATTTAATATTTTTATAAATTCTATCTATTAGATAATCAACTCCTAGAAACTTTGACAGTAAATAACGTGATTGCCTGTTTATTAACAGTTCAAACAAATTTTGTTCTTGGCTGTCTCATTATCAGTAAATAACTTTATTCTCTATGACTCTGAATAATTTAATACTTTTGAAGTAAAACTTCTTTAGGCGTGCCTCATATGAGGAGTTAACTCGTGCAACGAGCGAGCGAGCGAGCGAAAGCTGCCGTGCACATATTTATATATATATATTACCTGTACGTATACCAGCACTGACTGCGTTGCAGGCAGGGGACTTGTTTGTTTGTCTCCCTTTCTCTCTCTCCCTCCGTCTCGCATGCCCACCATAGTGCGCCACAATTACTTTATCTATATATATGATATAGCTTTTCTCTATCTCGATACATAAAGTAGACAGTCCACCGATCCGAAAAATCACCAGCACAAGCGAACGGAATGATAGTCGAGCGGTCATCCATCCGACTACTAGCCGCGGCCAACTCTGCTTCACTTTCCAGATCGACGAGACTATAACTCTACCGCTGCGCCACCGTAGGTATACCTACTGCTGCATGGTGTAAATCGCAACGTAGCTGTAATGCAGGCTAAACTAGGCCTCTGTTACAGCTAAGATACTGTCAGGTAAAAAATGTCTGGCACAAAACATCGCTTGATCTGTTTGAAGTCTTCGGAAAACATAGTAAAAGTCGTTTTTTTTTCCTATTTATCTTTTTGCATGTATATATGTATGTAAAAAAACGTACGTAAAATATTAAATACGTATAATACGGTAACTTAACTTTTGAAAACAAGAAAAAACGCTGTATCTTGAAAAGAAAGCAAACTTTTGCCAAAAATAATAATTTTTACGGGTTTTCTAAGGGGAACTACATGATCGAGGTGCACAAATATAAAGGGGTTGGAGTATGCACAAACATAAACTTAATTTTTTGATTTTTTGACTGTAAATTGAAAAGATCAAGTCCAAAAAATTTTTTTTATTCAATATGGCATGTTTGAAAAATTAAGACAGACGTTGAAAAAATCTTCGAAAAATTTTTGTTACAACATAACCTCCCAAAATTTGAGAAAAACACTTGTATCTCGAAAAGGAAGCCAGATAGGCCAAAAATAATTCCGCGTATGAAAAATAGTTATTGAGGTGCAAAAATATGTTACACCGATTCATACAAATAATCGTAATAATTCTGAAAATAATTAGTTATATGTCAAAGTCAAAGCTACGACCTTTAAATCCTACCTATAAATTGATTTATTTTCTGTTCTCTATAATGTATTATAAGAAAAATTGTCACGTGACCAAAACCTATATTCTTTTTATTAATTTTGAGATCAGTAAAAATTAGTAAAGCACGGGTGGGTCTTATTATTAAATTATAAGTTATTATAGATAGAAAACAAATAAAATCAAAAATCACAATGAAAACTTTACAATTTTACAATGAAAACTAGCAATATGTCTATTGTTTCCTTTAATCTCAATAAGATACAGTGGATTATTTAGCTTCCATGGTAGCCAAAACTAAAAAAAAATTTTTTTGTAGGGTACAAAGATTCCAACAAGAATTTATTGTACACATATGATGTCATATCAAATGCACGAATATTAATTTTAAGTAAAAGGAATTTTGGTCTTGCGTAGCTGGACAAAAGGACCTTTTTTCGGCGCAGTATATTGAAAATTTTTGTTTCATTTTGCATTACATGACCAACAATTTGTACATGTATTACATATAGCATAGTAAACAAGAAAGTACTTGGAATGTGCGAATCATGACATAGTAGTATATTAAGGCATATGTACTCTTTGCGCGCGCGTGCTTGAATACGTAATAATACGAAAATTTTCACGATTTTGCTATGGGATTTTTAAAGATCTGTTGAAATAAGGTGTATTCTTATTTTCTCAGTTTTTACTATACCAAGTTTAATAACATTTAAGTTGGAAGTTTCGCTTCTGCTGGGGGTCCCAAAACCCACACTTAGTTTTTTCATTTTAAAATTTCTCATCATTAAATGCTTGGCAATAATTTGTTTACCATCCAGAATATTATGTTATCAATTGTCAATGTATAAATAATTATTATTCATTAATTTTAATCGTTTTTCATAAATTTGATATTTAAACTTTGTGCCTAAAGGTACCACCTATTTTTTGCTAGGTGGCAAAACCTATGCTAGGGCAATGGTAAGAACAATACCTGTATGAAATTTATACCGTAGTATAGTACCACTAAAAATCTCACTGTATCTGCTCTCTCTCTCTTTCTATCTCTCTCTTACCCACTCATGCTCACTATTGTCTACATTCCTTGGCTCTATTGTCCAGTGAACAAGAGAATCAGGTACCAAGCACACTGGCTACAGGATCATCTTGACTGTTGTGACATCTTGACAATTCACAACTCTATTACAGAAAAATTTTATTTGTGAATGTAAAATTTTAGGTTTTATCCAATCTTGATGTATTTAAAGATTATAAATCAATTGTTAAATGGTATGTTCCTTCTTAACATTTTGTAGGTACTGACACCTTTGAAAATTTTATTTGCTTTTTTTATGATTGTTGAAATAATTTATCTTATACTCAATATGGGGAGAATCACGTCAACTGTCCCAGCGCCGCAGTAGACGGCCCGCGCGGGCGTCAAACACGACGTTTTCAACTCGTCGTTTCGGTGTCAAAACTTTGATAAAAAAATTATCTAAAAACATATTCTTACGTATTTTTTCCTCAGCTTTTCAGTAGTGACATCAGTTTTTCGAAAATTCGCTCCCATAACCTCGAACAATGCACTTGTTTGAAAAACAAGTTTTATCTCCATGATCTTCAACTTTTGGAATTTTTTTGATAGTCTAGATCGAAAGATGAGACATTTTTACGTAGAAATCAACGATAATAAAAGAGGGGTTTTTCGTATTTATAACGTATTTAAACGACGAACGAGACGATGCGAGCCGCGGCGGCCGGGCCACGCGCGGCAGCAGCGCGTCCGCCGTGTGTCGTCTGCTACGGTGAGTCTGTTTGGCTATATAATATATAATGTAGTAGTGGCGATGTAAACAACAATTAGTTAACCAGGGCTTACTATGGATAAATAATAAATGTTTTGATAAAATTTATTTACATATACAACAGTTTTATAATAAAGAAATAAATAATGATTATTATTGATTCAATACTAGATATTTACATAAATAAAGTAAAAAATAAAAACAAATTTGTTTTACTTCGTTCTTTTTTTCTTTTTAGGCATGGTAATTGAAGTGACACTTGTTTTACGTTCTTTCAGTTTCGGAAAAATTTCATACTGGTTACTGAAAGAAGTTTTCTTCAACATTAATTTATTATCCTTAATGGGGATAAACGCATGATAATTCAGTGTCCCTGGAATCAGTTTCGCACTTGAAATTTCGTCTTTTAATCTCAAGGAAGTTTCTTCGTAGTCAGATTTGCTACTAAAAAAACCTTCGTTTCTTTGCAGTAAAACCTACGAAAACTTCGAGTTACGATAGCACAACCTCAAGTCATAAAAATAATTAATACTAATATTTAATTAATCAATTGAAACTTGTTGCGAAGTGCAAACCGTCACGGTTAGGTGTATTTATTTACATCCAGTCAGAGAGACGGTAGCAGACGGCGCGCTGCTGCCGTGCATGGCCCGGCCGCCGCGGCTCCCATCGTCTCGTTCGTCGTTTGAATACGTTATAAAAACGAAAAACCCCTTTTTTTTTAATGTCGATATCTACGTAAAAATGTCTCATCTTTCGATCTAGACTATCAAAAAAATTCCAAAAGTTGAAGATCATGGAGATAAAACGTGTTTTTCAAACAAGTGTATTGTTCGAGGTTATGGGAGCAAATTTTCGAAAAACTGATGTCACTACTGAAAAGCTGAAGAAAAAATACGTAAGAATATGTTTTTAGATAATTTTTTTATCAAAGTTTTGACACCGAAACGACGAGTTGAAAACGTCGTGTTTGACGCCCGCGCGGGCCATCCTCCGCGGCACTGGGACAGTTGACGTGATTCTCCCCATATTTATGTTTAGCTGTTTTCATGTTTATTTTTAGTGTTTCTTGAGGTTAGGTTGAAATTCTTATATTATAAAGTAATTTATCAGATGAAATTACTTTTAAGTTCAAAGATACGTGAGAAACTACTTCCAAGACTTTAAGTCACAATTAGAAATTAAACTTATTAGCTTTTTCTTTTCGTAAGAAATTTTTTGGTTTTTTGAGCTCAGAAAGTTGTTTACTATGTTACTTATGTAACTTATACGTTAATATTTCTCGTACTGTCCAAAGTATTAATGCACATTTAAGAATCCTCGTTGTATGTTACTTTGCATTGAGAGTCTCGGACGTGCAATTTTTCTAATTATTTTTAGTGTTTTTTAAGTTACGTGAAAATTCTGACTTAATAGAGCAATTTGGTAAGTAATATGCATTTACTTACTGCTACTCTGACTTTTTTTTTGTATACCTATGTAATTGCGCTTCGTGCTCCTAGAAGTAGACAGCAGTAGTAAGAAAAGGGCAAAACATTTTATTTACATAAAAAACGAACGGAAATATTTTTTACAGAGTATTTCATGTATGTTAAAGTGTGGATTAATGTGAAAGGCTTTGAGCGTTGTGCTCCTTACATTTACATGAAAAAGTAAGGAAGTGTACGAGTTTCTTTAGCTGTTTGGGCTGTAGACAAACTGACATAATACTATTTTGCAGAGCAGTGCACAAGACGATGTGTATATGTTTATTAAAAATAAGAACTTGCTTGTAATAAACAAGTAAGTAAGTAGTGGTAACATTTCCTCAGTGCCATGCTCCTTCTCTAATCGTGCCTACGACCTTGGTGACATTTGTGTGTTATTTTTATTCCACATTAAATATTCTAGCCTCTAACTTACACTCTGGCCTAGCTGCACTAGCTACACGCTACATGTCCCTGGACAGTTGCGGATACTGAAAAACCAGTAGTATCTGGTACTAGATGTAACAGATGTGTCTAAGCATGTCATTTATAATGTGCTTTGCATAAAGTCATATCAGTCAAGGGAGTTTACCGTTGGTGCAGCTTTAGATACTCACCATCTTTTCTGGCAGATAATTCTTTAAAAAAGCCTTGCTTTACTGCTCCTTTAGAAGTGCAATTCCTAAAACACCACAAAACACTAGTGCTTTGTCTTCATACTCAATAGATTGTATGAATTTGCAATAAAGATAGCACTACCCAAGCTGGTATACGCAATTTTATAGGGAATTCTACAACTTTAAATGATGTAAGAGAATTCATTGAAGATATCATCAATTTAATATTTAAAAATATCTCCACACTTGATAATAAATTAGCCACCAACAATGAGACATTGACATAAAAGATTAAGGTATTAAATGATCGCATGTAATATTTTGAAACCTTATCTATCTTTCTATAGGATATAAATAGAAGGCTGAATGCCTTAGCGAGTACTCAACCTTTAATCCAACACATTGCCGAAATCAATAATAGATTAAATGCAGTAAAAATCTTGTCTGATCCTAAATACTTGCTCACTGACAGAATTACAGCTGAAGTTAATGGTCGTATCAACAGATTTAATAATGTTTGCTTTACAATGTTGCTGAACCTACATCTGACTCTGACTTTGATGAAACAAATAGTAAGAATCTACTTGCAAATCTTAGCATCACTTCGGTTAGTCATGTTACAAGGCTTAATAAGATTCCTTCTTCAGAAAGATCAATACCTATTTGAATACTCGATAAAAAAAGAAGTATGTTCTGTAATCTCACACAGGGCTAAGTTACCATTTGGCATAAGAGTCTTAGTCGTTTAAATCAAGGAATAACGTGAGCATCTTTTCAAACTTGTAGACAAAGTCATACTCTACAACTCTGCTAATCCATCCTCTTAGAAGAGAACTAAATACATGAGAGAAGAAGTTCACAGTTATTGATAACTCTATGCCATAGCTTTTTTATTCATAAACTAGCTACTAACAATAGAAGTAATCGTAAAGTGTATGGGTATTACCAAAATGTCTGTTTACTTTATAACAAGCTGTCAGTACTTAAGATAACACTACCAACTCTTGCCATTGAATCAGATATTCTCATCTTCACAGAAACTTCATTCAAACCACATTTACTAAACTCAGAACTACCTCTCAATAAGTTCTTAATCTACCGACAGGACAGGTAAATGGTCAAGGCTTCTTCTAGACGTGGTAATGAGTTTGTAATGGTTGGTCAGTAAACGTCTACTATCAATACGTGCATTTAATTAGTCTTAACTTTGAATGTGTAGCGCCTAATATAAGACAACTTGATGATAAACATATAATAGTTGCGGTCTGCTTTGTTCCAACAACACCGTTATGTACATTCATTAAATTATCTGACCTTCTCGAGGTACTTCCCAATAAATACCTGTCATAAAAATTTTTAAAGTGAGAACTTTTTTAGGCGCGCCTTGGTTGGGGACCAAAGTGGTAAAAACGTACGTACGTAAATACATTTATACTGTAACTAGGTGACCTTCGAGTCTCATCGTTCGCTTTCAGACTATGCTACATATATATAGTCAGCAAATAGTGTTATGTACATGCATATTTCCATGTCGTAGTGTGTGACTGTGCACGTATTTATACACGTATATACGTGTGTGCCTTGCGTATGTGTGTACTTCTACTGTGTAAGTGTATATATGTACACGTATTATTTCAATAAAGTAAATTAGCAAAAAACTGTTTTATGCGTGGCAGATCGATTCAGACAGTCAGTATTGATAAGACGGATTTTCATAGTATGCCATAACTTCCAAATATTAAAAAATACGCCATATCTCTAGACGGAAGCAAGATAGAGCCAAAATAATGAATTTTATGGGTTTTCGAAACGGAAAAAAACATCGTGGTGCTCCTAAAGAGAGGTATAAAGTACTGTAAAAAAATAACTTCAATTTTCGATGTTTTCGATGTACCTTTATAAAATAAAGGAAAAAAATTTTGGGAAAAATTATATTACGTTTAGTACAGAGTTTTAATAATGCAAAAAAAAAGTTTTATGGTCATGCGTACACATAACCTCTAAGTATTTTATAATTCACCATTTCTCTAATAGGAAGCGAATTACGCCAAAAATAACGTTTTTTTAAGGTCTTCTAAAGGGAAAATATTATCGGGCGCATTAATAAAGAGGTGTTTGGTTATGTCAAGACGTAACCTCAAATTTCCGTGTCTTTGATATTTCTGTATAAAATCAAGGTGGAAAATTTGAGAAAAATTTATAGCATATTTCCAAAATCATTAAAAATGTGTTGAATAAATTTTTCGTTTTTTTGCACAAAAATAATTTTAAATATCATGAAAAAGTCGCAGAATCGCAAACAAAAAATGAATTGACTTATCAAAACTACTTACATGTGTGTGCGTGGGTGTGCGATTTCACTAAGCAATTTTACTGTCAATGTGTTTATCACAATCCTGGACCTTTAAGCCCACAGCATGAGTACTACATATACTTCTATATATTTACTTATACAGTAACAAATTTGTATTCAAATCCCTTTATTACTTCGGCACTTGAAACTGTATCATAAGTAAATGTAACTTTTTTTGATGTGGCTAAAGCCTTTCATAGCATACCCTACAAAACACTATTATACAAGACCATCAAGTTAGCATCAGTAACATGGCTTGCCTGTTTCCTTGCTATTAGCACCTTGAGAATTAAATTGCTTGGCAGTAACTCCGACAAGTTATCAGTCACTTCTGTTGTACTCCATGGTTCACACAAAGGTCGAATATTGTCATCGCTAATTATGTACAGTTTGTTATCAGCCCTTTTCTCGGATTTGTGCAGATGACATCCAATTATTTTAGAAAATTTTTACATCTGATAATGCACTTCTCATCAAACGTGATTTGAATCGTTCTGTCGCTTTAAGTGCTAATAGTGGTTTTATAATCAATGAAAAAATTTTTTTTTATTTTACAGCATACATATCTCATACAACCATACCTGTTATTATACCATCTCTGGCGCATTTGTTATAAAAGTCGAGTCTACTACTGGTCTTGGAGTCACACGTAAATTAAATTGTAACTTTAATGCACACGTAGACAAAGTTATTTTAAAGTTCTTTATGATCCTGATATTTATTCAAAGGTCCACCCGAGATTTCAAAAAGTCAGGATCTATTTTTGCATTTAGTTTGAATCAACACAATGGTGTATTTCATCGTGCTATCCATTTAGCCTCATACAAAAAAAAAGTCCCATGCCTTATACTGACCACGCCTACTTTACTTGGCCATCCGAATTCTTGCTTGTAAGATTCTATATTAATTTACGTAATGAATCAGACAAGTAATTTTGAGTCATCATTACAAACAGATTAATTCTAAAATAATTTGTCTATGGTGTAAGACTTATAATTAGATTATTTAAGACTTCAAGAGAAAAGTTCGAATGCACAAAATTCTTAATTTCATTAACATCTCTGTAAGTCACATTCATAATTTATAAACTTTACTATTCTCTTTTATATTTGAACCTAAAACTCAAAAACGGTCATTAATAAAACTACTTTATTATATGGTCTTTTTTTTTAAATGGTAACTATGTTACCTTCGTCTGCTGAACATAAAATCAAGTCATCGTTAACTTACATTTGTTTTAATGAGGTAATAGTTCTCGGTCTTGATCTATAAATGTTAAGAAATTTTCTGTGTTTTTATAAATCAGATTAACTCATTTTAATTGAAACATGTTTAGTTTGGTATTTTAAAAATTTTTGTATGCCAAGTCTGCATTAACGGAAAAATCAAGTAAGTTTCTTATATTTCTGAAGTTTGGACAGTATTTTAACTATTTACCTCAAAAATTCATTTCCTCACTTGTCAAATTAACTTAGAGAAATTCATCACTCTTGGATGAAATGAAACTGGTGACATGAGGCTCGAGTCAATCTTTATCAATATTGTATGCTCCATGTGTGTACAAAAATATTAAAAGTTGGTCATTTATAGTTCTGTTGTAGTAGTCTTTCTTCGTTAGAGTTAGTGTGAATTTTTTTTAATGCAGACTTTTATCTATACTTTTAAACAAAGTCTGCTACAAAAAAGCAGAAATAGTACAGAAATATCTAGTGGCTCATAGCAGTTGCAACGAAACATTTATAGATATTTTTTGTTTGAACTTTGACAGGCATTTCAATAGTCATACACTATACTTTTGCGAGAGCCGGCTTTTTCGACTGCAACTTCTATTCGCGTGTTTTTAGAACGAACTTTTTTTTCGTGAGTTACGATGGGATATATACTCCCCGTATATTTCCTGTGTATAAGGACAGTTGGGAACGGGGACCCATCAGCCAGAAAGTGGAAAAAAAAGCGTACACTTTTAGGGGGTGGGGGTACAGAGCAGCAGTGGCGACACAGAGAGAGAGAGGAGGGTGGAAGAGCCAGCTAGTGCAGGGACCCATTGGTCAGAATGTGTAAGAAAAAAGCGTGCACTCCCATTTTTTTAGTTGACATGCGTACACACGACTCTCACACTCATCTTAGCTCAGGCGCCACAATCACATTATCAGTAGGAAATTGGTGGCAAATTTAAATATTAAAATTAATAAAANGACATATCGTGAGCCAGGGGAGGTAAATGGACAGAGGAAGACCTATGATGAGTGACTTAAAAAACCCTAAAAACGAGGTATGACTTGGGTACTAAATTACGTATATTTTTTAACATTTATCATGGTAAAACATTTTATAAATGAGTATTTTTTGGGGGGAGGGGGAGGGGGAGTGAGGAGAATCTGAGGGTGAGCGGGGGGGAGCCTACTCAAGTATAATTTGATCAAAAATGACGTAAAAACAAGCAAATAACTACGTACATCGAGGGGGAGCTGCTGGGAGCAGGGGGCTGAGACTCACTTTCGTCAATACAAGTATATAATATAGGGATATATATATATAGTCAGCGTGTAGTATTATGCATATTCCTATTGCCATGATGCCGTGTAGTGTGATACTGTGTACAGTGTCCACTGTCTAGTGTCGACGTATACAATATATATTGTACACATGCACGTATATATGTGTGTGTAACTTGTTTACAGAAACATAACTATGGATGCAATACAATCAAGCAACCATGAAAGTGTGCATGTATGAGTGTGAATGTGTGTACTTTCTACTTTTACTGTGCAAGCGTGTAACTGTGTACATGTTTGCCTGCGCGTGTGTGTATAGAGTATAGTCGTTAATATTAACAATATATGCGGTAGTTAATATTATTATTTTAATAAAGTACAATAACAAATAATTTTTGCATGTATGGCAAATAGATGCAGATAGCCAGTGTTGATTAAAAGGGTATTTACAATATGGTATAACCTCCAAATATTACAAAATACGCCATATCTTTAAAAGGAAACAAGATAGAGTAAAAATAACGAGTTGAATGTATTTTCTAAAGGAAATAAAAATATCGTGATGCACAAAATCAGAGTCGTTGTGTTCTGAAAAAACATAACCTGAATTTTTGATGTTTTCGATGTACCTTCATAAAATGAAGAGGAAAAATCATGGGCAAAATTATATTACGCTTAGTACAGGATAGTTATAATACGGAAATGATTTCTTATGGGGATGCGTGCATATAACCTTCATATATAAAAAATATGCTATATCTTTAAAAGGAAGCAAGAAATAGGAAAAATAACAAATTTTACAGATTCCTCAAGGGAAGAAAACATCGTGGCACACAAAAACAGAGGTGTTGAAGTATGTAAAGACATAACCTCAAATATCAGTATTTTAAATATTTTTCTATAAAATCAGGGTGGAAAATTTTAGGAAAAATTTTAGCATATTTGCAAAATTATTGCAAATATGCAGGATATATTTTCTCGTTTTTTGCCCAACAATAACCTTAAAAATTATTTTTTCAAATATCTGAGCCTTTCATACATGACAAATCTATGAGGAAGACATAAATATACCGCCATAACCCGCGAAAATTAAAAAAAACTCGCATGTATTTACGAACTTTGTATTTTACACTATACATATAATTTCTACATACATGTGAGAACTTCGTTCTCCCGAGGGGACTCCTCCCACACTCTGGTTTTTTTTGGACACTCATTTTTGATAGAAGCCTTCTTAGCAACTTCGTATAGCTCTATCGTTTTCTTTCACCGCTGTTTTCGGTTTTGTTGTGTTGTGTCTCGCAGTCTCGCGTAACTTGGACAACATTAATGTAAATTGTGAATTGTGAAACTGTTTTAATTAGTAAATAATTAGTAAAATTTACGTTGGTCCTTCGAGCTAGATCATGCATCCTAATCCTCTTACTGACTAGGTATGACGCTGATCATCATTATGTAAATAGAAGTGTATGTCTCAAACTTACTTCGTCGCGCTCCCACGTGACTTGATTCATTAGGATGTTTCTCTTCTCTTCTCTCTCGAGGACCATAAAACCCAGTGTATTGAGAGAGCCGTATCCAGGCAGTGGTTGTTGCCACCATACGCCTACTTCTGATGCTATAGACAGTTGTAGAGGCTAAGGCTGCCTTGGTTGCCGTTAGCCTGCGTCGCATGCCATCACTGTGGACCACTGGGATGACTGGATTGCTTCTATGGCTACCACGAGTTTGGATCCGTCTATCAGACGGGCGTAGGAAGATGAGCTAGGAAGGCTTGATGCGTCTAACCCAGAGCTGAAGCAAAACATAGCCACTTTCGCCGCCTTAGCAATGCTTCTTCGTCGTAAGTGCCACGCTCTCGGCTTTAACCTTTAGAGGCCGGGGTTGGTCGATATTTCGACCACCTAAGTCACAAAAACTATTTGATATTTCGTGGATGAAATTTGGTGTGTTTATTCAGAAAAAAATAGTAAGAAAAATCCTAGACACGGTTTGACCTTAAAAATCCTCGTTTCAAGGTCATTATCTTTTTTTGAATATATTGTGCTTCAAGTTGGTATATCCATGTTTTTTGATGCGCTAAGTACGGAAAAAATGGTAAGAAAAATCGTGGAGTCATCCTTGACCTTAAAAATTGCCATTTTAAGGTTAAATTAATTTTATTACGCTATTGTAGCTCGAAAGTAGGTATACCCAAGTTTTTTGATGCGGTAATTACAAAAAAATTAGTGAAAAAAATTGGGTAAACCTTCTTTCGAGCTAAAATAGCGTAAAAGAATTTATTTGATCTTGAAATCGTAATTTTGAAGGTCAAGCATGACTGCAGGATTTTTTTCACAATTTTTTTCGTATTCAGCGCATCAAAAAACATAGGTATATCAACTACAAGCTTAAAATAGCAAGAAATGAGAAATTTCGTATTGGTCTTTCCGTCCAGGCCGGGGGTGGTCGATATTTCGACCACCTGTCAAATCGAGTGTCTGAAACGAGTTATTTACTCAAATTCTGCATAAATTTTGGGTAAAAAAAAAGTCGATTTAAACCAAAATTTTCCCGGCCTCTAAAGGTTAACGCTTCAGACCTTACAGTTTTCCCCCTGATCAGTCTGGTGCTACAACAGCAGGCCAGAGAAGTTTACCCTAAGGCATTCAAGCCGTCACGTTTTCTGGGAACTTTAGTCGAGACACAGTTGAGCATACTAGTCCTTTTTAGGGTCATTGGCCCATAGGGCCAAACAAAATTACCAAAATTGACAAAAATTTTATAACTTAACGAAATTGACAAAAAATAGCCTTTACGTCTCACAAAAATTTTAACCATGCTTATAGTCGCTAGAGGGACAATTCAGAAGGAAAACTGTAAATGCTTGGAATGTATACAATTTTAGACGTCAAAAAACTGCCACAAAAAATTTATTAAGATTAAAACAGCAGTGTTGAAATTGATGGATAAAATATCTTATAAGTAAAAGATTAGTTTTTCATTGTAACGCTGGCAGTAATCACTTAAACCTTCTAGATTTTTAAGTAAGTAAAATTATATGTAATTGTATTCATTGTGGTGATAAAAAATATGGAGATTAGGCTCCAGAAGTTTGCTGCTTTGATAGTAAAGTTATGAGATTGGAAAAAACAATTTTTTAGTTCTAGATTATTTTTCAGATTCTAATATTTACATCTTAACAAATAACCCTTTCCATTTATTATAACGTCAGAAAGTGAAAATCAACACTTTTTTAGGGTGTAATGTCGAGTAGTAGTGCGTCATATATATTTTCAAAATAGTTAGCTCGTTAAATATTGATGGAAATCGACAAGCGCAAGCATCATAGAAAAGTCATAGCACACGCGCACCACACCATTAAAGTGTGGCCATAAATAACCTAACAAAGCAGCAGCATATTGCGCAATCCAGTTACCTTATACAAAAATGGTGCACGCTACTCTATGACACTTTATACCCAGGAAGCCGTGCGTTCAATATATTAGCAGTCAGGAATAGCAATAAAATCGAGGAATAAAACCAGAACCGTCAAATACCCTCTGGTGATCTTTTACCGGATAGGCCAGTTTTCACCGTTCAAGTTGATAGTGGCTTCATTTGCCGAGAAAATTGTAAGTGCAATATCATCGGAATAAGAGTTGGGCACGCAAAAGTTGTCTGCATGTGTGCCTCTCAATTAGCTGCCAAACGCTCAGCATAATCCTATTTGACCATAAGTTATTAGGAAGCTACAAACTCCTTCCACCGAACCGTTCGTAGCGAAGAAGCCAGTGGTTAAAATTTTATGTATAAAAGAGGACCGTACGGGCAGAGTAAGCAGTTCCCCATTGGGTTCTTAACTTAATTGTACATCCTGAACGACTAAAGCCTTGCTTCCCGGTGCACAAATTGCCCCTGAGTGTACTAATGAAACTAAATAAAAGTTAGTTTCAAACTTTCCTTTTTTCTTCACCTTACACAAGAATTGTTGGGCACAAGTATCCAGTGTGTGATGATGGCACTCGCGCGCAACTGTACAGACCACTATCGGTCCAGGCAATATCACTAACGTTTACGTTAGCTAGTGTTAACCGAAAAATCAGCGTCTCTTTTAGACGACTGAAAATTGCGGCACATCAGGACTACGAAGAATGTTGCAGCCCTATAGGCTGCTGACACAAATCTAGAGTTAAAAGCGCGCTCAGTCGAGCAATCGCACCTGGTTAAGATCGTATGGACGGAATTCCTAGATCCCCGTGTGCTGACGAACGACACCCTCTCTTCTTTTACCACCATTAGAACCGAACGTAAGCCAACTGACTAGGCCTATAAAGTTAGTACCTTAAGTCTCCGCAGTATTGATACCAGGTTATATATATAGGACAAAAGCCCTGGCCTTAAATCTTACATGTCACAACGTTACAAGGGCCAACGACCACATTATGGCGCAACGAATAAGTGGTACTTTTCAGCATTATATTTTTTTACTTTTTATAGCTTATTATGTGACGAAATTCATTGCATTGGTTCCGAAAAAAGATGTTACCTACAAGTATTAGGGTCATTTTCCAATTTACTATTTTCTTTTTATCATGTGCTTTAAAGTAGCTTTAAGGGTTAAAGAGTGAACAACGGCATCTTTGAAGCGAATGTGAAGCTTTATCCGGTGTCTGAGATAAGTATTATAAGTATCCATTTCAAGCAAATGTAAGACATAGTTCGGTGACTGAGCTGTGTAAGAAAAGCCTAAGCACATCAGGCTACTATAGACTTGTCTAAAAAGTTAAATAAAGAGAACAAGAACCAAAAGACCGGTGATTTAGGTTCTGACATTCAAAGCAGCAACCTTATTATTGTTATCGCCACAAGCATTTTCTTGTAAGATTAGGACCATCATTATTACTGTTAATCTTGTAAGATCTTATGACTGCGTAAGCGCAAGCCGCGGGTAACTAACGATTATAGAAGTAAGTAAGCTTAAGAAAAATTCAATTAACAGATAAGACATTACTTGTTTGCTGATAAAATTTATTTTCTTAATTTAAATATATCAAGATTAAAAATTCCAAATAAAAAGAACAAATTTTTAGGCCTAATGACTAAATTGAATACGAAGTAATAATAAACAGACTAACGTATGAGAAAGTTTTTTACAAGTCCGTGAGATAAAAGGTAAATTAAAATACGCTACTACTGCACTACAGAAGACAGAAATTCGAACAGTAGGTCAATGTCAGCTCGGCGTATGACACAGCGTATTAATCAAATTAATTTGTTTGTAGGACGAATATGCGAGTTTTGCCTTGAAGTATTTCTGAAGACATTTGAGGACAAAGAACTATAATTGAAAATATTACAGATAAAAATAGGGTTATTGTGTATCAAAACAATAAAAATACGTACATAAAAACTTTTCCATTATTTTTTTTGGGAGTTCGTCGATAGTTTGACATAAAATATCTCACTTTTAATAGGTTTTCTGAGGTTAGGTTTGATGAACAGTAGTTGTATTTTACAAAAAATTTACTTTTGTATTAAATTACTTATAAATCAGCTTTGACACTATCTGTATTAGCAATTGGTCGATTGTTGAACGTGAAAAATTACTTTGGAAAATATACTAGGTACGATACATTGAGTTTTTAGTTAATAAGAAGAGTAAATTGGTGATAAGAGTTAAAAAATACATAAGAAAAAGTTTTCTTTAAATTTTCCAAGTAGTAATGCATATATTTGGTTACAAAAACTGTACATCGTTGACATGTTTCAATCATACTGGTCCGCCATTTTTAAAATTAAAAAAATTCTACATTAAGTTTAAAACTAGAAGTTATACGCTTTAACTTGCTGCTCAAAGTGCATAAGCAGTTTCAACTAATTTTGAACAGGGGGTGGCAGAGTAGACGGAGAATGCCTTATACATATATAATAGTACTACACAAGGATTTCCAACCAAGCACTTTCACCTTATCCATGTCCTCCCTAACAACAAATATTTTTGAAGATTGAAAATGAAACATCACTTACTATTCTTTCTAAAAAATTCAAGATGTTCACAGAAATAAAAAAATCTTTCTTGAAGCAGATTGTTGTGTAAATGCAGAGCCCCCTGGTAGCTTAGTCGTAAAGTATCTGTCTAGTAAACTGAAGGTTGCGTGTTACATTCGCACTCAGGAAACATTTTCTTTCTTCTTGAAAACATCTTGAAATATTTTAAAAAGAACAATAAATAATTTTTTTTAATCTTCAAAACATATGCTATCAAAAAAGATATAGATCGGTTGAAAGGACTTGGTCTAAAATACCTGTACTGTATCTTTATTTATATTATGTTTTTATAGGTATGAAGATAAATATTTCAAAATTTGCTTGTGTACCTAGTGGAGCCATATTAAATATCTAAATTACCAACAAGCAAGAAAATTATTTTCTTTTGTATCTGATGAAGCTAAGCTATAAGTAAAAAACACATCAATAAAAATTGAGATTTTGTAGAACCGTCGGTGTGTGTCAATGCCCACTCCTCTAGTAGCTCAATTGTAGAGCAACTGTCTAGGAAACAGGAGATTGTGTGTTCAATCCACAACTGGAAAAGATTTTTCTTTGATATAATTTCTTTAAAATAATAACTAATGTTTTTCTACGTTTAATGATAAAAAAAATGTTTGTAATGAGAAAAGACGTAAACGGGCTGAAAGTGTTTGGTTGAATTAAAATACATATACGACATCTCTATCTGTACGCATCTATTGATATGATAATAAATGCAAATCAAAATTTACTTGTATACCTCGTGGAATAATATTTTATGCAGTGCGCGCGATGCATCTGATTTGTCTAGTGTACAAAAAAAATTGCAATAAGCTAAAGCTTATTTTTATTAATCACAGAAATTATTAAATAAAACTAAATTTAAGTTTACAGATTGAAATATTAACACAAACTAACATACAGTCTTATTTACTATAATAAAACGACTAATATTTTAATACACTACTTTAAAAATAGTTCTCCATTATTAACAGTGATTATTGTCTTAATATGGATGTACTCCGCAAAAATTACTTAAAAATTTTTTTTTAATATATCAAACAATTTTACCAATCGCCAAATTTAAAAAGCTTACGCAAGTACACAAGACGGCACATAGAATTTTTTTGAAAGAACTTAATTACACCTTATCTTTTATATGGCTATTATTATTATGGTTTCGTTTGTGTTCAAGAAAAAAAGGTGTCTATTTGTTATAAAGTAGAAAACATTAAACACATACCATGAAATGTCTGTGGAATTATAATCCCTCTAAAGTTCTTAAGGATAAAGTCTTATGTGCCGTGGCCTTTATTTTGTGAATAGTATTAACATTGATACTTAAACTACTTCCAAAACATTTTTGTTATTCTTTGACTTAATTTTATTACCCAAAGCGAATAAACACTATGTATAAACACTATATACAGTCATTAAATAAGACACTTGGTTAGTATCTACGGGAGTGGCGGGTGTAACCACAGAGTTTTCTTTATTTTCAATCACGCAGTTTAAAGTTAAGCTGTGAACGTAGCTGTTGTAGAGGATAACATGTGTTTGTGTGATTAATGGCAAGTGCGCATCAGTTATTTGAAGGTGAATGTGTTTTGTGAAGTTTTGGCGATAATAAGTCAAGCTGCTGTTTGCTTTTAAATGTTCAAGATGGTGTAAAATTAAAATCCGTAGCTATAATTTTGTCAGGGAAAAGCGGCGTGGGTCGATAATAATAAAGAAAAAAAAAAAGTTGTAGAAGTCGGTACAAGCGAGGAAAGGGAGGAAGAAGTCCCGAAAGTTACAGGTGTTGCAAAGAAAATCGTAACCGGCATGGCTTCGACCAAACATTCACCAATGACAGAAAGTTTCAAAAAATTAGTAAAATTTAATAATAAAGATAAAGTATTAAAATGCAGGGGATAGGAAACATTGAGTGTGAAGGTATGTGAGTGAGAAATATGTGAAAATAAAGAGTGTACAATGTTTGGTAAAGAGAGCTACAGTTTAAAAGAAAAAAATGGAGGTAGAGCTAAAAAAAATTCGTCAAGAAAATTCAGTATATCAGAAAAACACAGTTTATATAAGAGCAACAGAAGATAATTTAAATTGAAGTTCTAAAAATTTAAAGAATAAGTGGCATGATTTAATGGTTAAGGCATAAGATACGCTCACCATTTTAAGACGACTTTTGACAAGGTAGATAACTCTACAATGATAGTAAAGAGGCTGGAAAAAAAGGTAGCAAGGTGAGAGAAAGTGTAAATTTAGGGGCCTTAAGAGAGCAGTATGTAACAATAGGATATAGTTCATAAATATGACCTGCTACTTACATTTTAAAGTAAGCACCGCGAGCATGCTGGCCACATCACAGAATAATATTTTAAGACAATTTTTATCCAACTCTTCTTGTCATACAAAACATGGATAGATGGATATAAACTTTTCTTAATTTTCATTGGAAATTGGAGAAGAAAAAATTTAAACATTTAAAATTCCTAGACATTGGAAAAGTAATAATAAATGTTTAAAATATTTGACTAGCGTAATAAGTGTTTGATAATAAGTGTTACACTGCCTTCTCATAATGAAGTGATAATGAATAATCTTATTTCCTACATAACTGAAACTTTAAATCAACTGAAACAATACGTATCAATTTACAGAAGTCTATTACTTACATAAATTAAAAAACTATTTAAGTATAATATTGAAGCATATACAATAACTGGAGAAAAATAGAAAAATAAAGTTTTTTCTAGTAAAAATAACTATTAATACAGATATCATCTATTTTTACCCTTTATACTGCACAGAAAAGTAATTATACTTACAAAATAGACAATGTTGTGTGAAAAGATATTTTCCATCGAAACGTAAATAAAAAATACTTATTTTTACTTTATGATCAATAAAAAGTGGTAAAAAAAATTTACGAACAAAAAAAATAATAAAAAATATACAAATCATGGAAGTATGAATTTTTATTGTTTTCTTAGAATTCCGGATCAGATAAGTCGAATATCTTCGTGGTTTATAGAGCTACTAGCGATGACTTCCACATTTTTGATCATTTTATAAAAATGTAAGAATTTTGACATTACATGAAGTTATAAACTATACCGTACAGAGAATGTTTTTATAAATTTTTTTATACTTGTATAATGATTACAATTTTAAAAATGTCAACGCACTAAAAACTTTATAGTTAAGATTAGCATAAAAACTAATTTTCAAATAATGTAAATTGTCAGTAAGCTCTGCATATTTACTTAGAAAAAAAATTTTTAATAGTATTGATATTCATAAGGTTAATGTATCTGCCTCATGGACGGTGTGAAAATAATAGATATTGTACGACTATAATAATTTATGAAAAATGAACACACTCAAAAGCTTATGGTTACTAAAAAAATTTCTGACATTACTTATAACTATAAAAGTTGATCCATCTGTTTCAAGGGCAGTGAGCAAATAATAAATATTGTATAATTATAATAAATCATAAAAAATTTGACACGCTAAGAACCTTATTATCAAGAAAAGTTAAGAACTTATTTATTTGATGGACTATCCTTGTGGGGAGACATTAAAAATTAAATGAAGCGACGATGGGGGACTGTGGGAGGCTGCGAGGATCTTAACAGAAAAATGAACCTACTGAAATAAAGAAGAAAACTAATTTGAATTATTGAAAAATACCACTGAAATTTTCAAAATTCCTTCAGTCTGTTCACTGCCCCTCATGGACACCCAAGACCGCTTCATAGTGCCCCATAGCCCCTACCCACAGTATAAAGGAAAATTTGATTGTTTTCTTCTCTATTTTAGTCTTAATTAATCAAATCAATTCATATCAAAGCAAGTTCACCGCATTTTCATTAAAAAAAAAAATTCGATGCTTTTATTGGTAACAGTTCCAGAGAAAATTCATTGTTCGTCTGTTTGAAATAATTTTTGCATATTACAATCAATTTGACGTCAATTTTGACCTCTCAATCAGAAGTAATCTCTGAACGATGTTGTTACAACCTAAATAAGCACACACTTTACCCCGTCAAAACTTGTTGTTCATTGGATCAACGTGCTTTATAATTCCACTGGATAAAAATTTCTCAAGACTTTGTCTTGTTGACTAGTTTATCTTGATAATAAAATCTTAAACTATGAATAAATGAGTTAAATTATAGTCGTCCTATATGCTTAAACACACAAGGAATATATAAGCAATCACTTAAATACCAATATGTAGACACAGCTATATTCTAGTACAGCGACATTTCGTTGACTTAAGTTTTACCAGCATCATCGGGCAAAAAATTATTTTTTAACGACTATAAACACAAAATAAAATAAAATTGTTCACATGAAACAAAAAGTAACAATAATTACGGATTTAAAATTGCTATTATTGACAAACTGATACTACTAAAATAATACGGGTTAAAAATAACTCTAGTCAATTCTATGTTTTTACTGCGTTAAAGTTTAACATTGTCTCAACTAAACGACCAGTCCACTTGACAACAGTAATAGACACTATACAACTCCACGTTCACTATCACGCAACAAGACACATTACAAAGGTGAATAAACCCTACTAAGCATATCTCCGTGTTCTTTCTTATTCAATGTGTTGCTTCTTGAATTAATATAGATCATTTCTGAAATCAGTCTTTTATTGTAGTTTGGTACTTTATCACATGCTTTTACGGAGTCCCAGTTAAAATTTTGTCTAAAATCACTTGTATGTTCAAAAATCACGTTATCGTCTTTATATGCTCAAAAATCATCAATTATACGATACTATAACGTTCGCTTTGTTTGCTTTTTATAACTGACTCGACAGTCGCTACAGGAATAATTATTAACAACTTCTGTTATATTTAATTTTGCAGTTTTTACGAATGTTAATCAAGATAGTCATGTCCGTCGTAACAGTATTCATAGCGATTGTGTTGCTATTATTAATAATCTGATAATTTTTGCAAGCTGCATAGGGTTAAAAACTTATTATATGTCACTCTACCTAATGACGTTACACATGTACTTTCTTTGGGTCTGAATCTTAGTACGCTAACTGAATTCAATTATGAACATGATGTGAACATTGTTAAAAATATCGAGTATAATCTAGATACTTTTGAATGTAGCAATGAATTTAAAAATGATATTAGGCAACAAGTCGTAAGCAATATTTTATACTCAATAAAACACAAAAGACATGTATCATGCCAAGAAATGCTGTTTTAACGTAAATTTAGAAAAACTGACGCTTTTTAAAAAATCATCCCTATATTTTTGTTACACGAGCTGACAAAGGTTGTGTTACAGTGTGTATGGACAAGAGTGATTAAAAAAAGAAAATTTAGGATTTATTTAATGATCGGGATACTTATGAAATTGTTAAACGAAACTCCCTTACACAACTAAAATAAGATACACCCAAAATTTTTTAAATTTATAGTGACAATAGTTTTTTTTTATAGAAAGACAAAAAATTTTGAAAGTATGCGAATTAATACTATTCTAGCTAAAGCTTATGGATTCCCAAAAATCCACAAAAATAACTGTCCTCTTAGACCTATAGGCGGGTAGATGGATTAAATAAGTGGAGGAAGCCTCAAAAAATAGTCAGTAAGGAATGTTCTGCGACTCCGACGAAAAATGTTAAAATAGCTTTGTATTATGATTAGAACACATAGCCAAATAGTTTTGGGGCTCAGTCGTGCCAGCTTTTTTTGTTATTAAACAAATAATAAAAATCCACCTGATTTTTGCATCGATTTTGTGTTATAACTTTGTTTTAGGGTATTTTGTTGCAAAAACAGCTGGAGATAATTTGTTTCTTATTGAATTTATTATCGATCAGTGCTCGTAAGATTATCTAAAACCGATTTTTAACGAAGTTAAATAGCAAAAAAAGAAAAATTCGCAATTGAAAATTTTAATTTTGTAACATTATTAACTTTTATATTTGAAAATAAACTCCTAAGAATTTGTAATTTGATACCTTTTGAAAGGATTTTTGACCACGCACAACAATTTTTATCTAACATTAACAATGACGACATAAAACGGTTATTAATTTAAAAATTTTATTGGCTGTCCTGAACCTCATAGTATGGCTAGATCAAACTTTCAAAATGGATTTTGTCATGAATACTCAAAGCTTGAACATGAAAAAAAAAAATTTATTTTAAGTTTTGACTACGATTTTTATAAGATTTAATTTTGCAACCGAAACAAATCGATAGAGCTTTATTCATTCACTGTGTTTGAACCATTTACACTTGATAGAATATTTTTTTATGCGAATTAGAAAAAAAAAATTTTCGTGACAACGTTTCTGTAACAAAAGTTATTACGAATTTAATGTTTATAACAATTGCGTAAATTTTAATTGTTATTTCAACTATAAAAATTTTTTCTATTTCTGCAGTGTATTTTTTTTAATTTGTAGGAATTATTAATTTTTCCATATTAAATAGAAGTGTATGTCTCAAACTTACTTCGTCGCGCTCCCACGTGACTTGATTCATTAGGATGTTTCTCTTCTCTTCTCTCTCGAGGACCATAAAACCCAGTGTATTGAGAGAGCCGTATCCAGGCAGTGGTTGTTGCCACCATACGCCTACTTCTGATGCTATAGACAGTTGTAGAGGCTAAGGCTGCCTTGGTTGCCGTTAGCCTGCGTCGCATGCCAT